>JAVLUZ010000261.1:0-167936 GCA_036768485.1 Mermis nigrescens | reverse complement strand
GAGTCGAAAAGGCGAACCCAATTTTCATCTCTAATAGATGGCAAGAACTAGTAACTGCTGGTTCGGCGTGGCGCCTAACCCATCTCAACTTTACTTATTTTGAATTGAATTCTTTCAGTTCAATATAGTAAAGAAACAAATAAATGTAACAAGGAATAGATTAAAACGTGCTTATTTTTTCTGTAAAATCTTGTTTGAAACGGCTAAATATGATTATAAGTGAAAGGCACATGGTGTGCGATCACTGAAGAGCAATTTCACAAATTTCCAGGCGCTGAAATTGAGCTACCAAAGCGATTTACGTAGATTAAGTGTGACACAGTTTTACAAGTTCAATAAGGGAAAAGATCGCCGCACAACGCAATACAGCACTACTGTCATGTAAATTTAAAACATTTTTGAAAGCTTAGTGAGGATCGCGTATTGGAAGCCATTAACCATCTAAATACGTCTATTGCAGTTGGCCCCGATGGCATATGTAATCTTTTTATTAAAAATTGTCGTTTCAAATGATAAAGCCGTTAGTTAGTATTTTCACTGTATCTTTTCTGTCTGGAAATATTCCCGAGCTTTGGAGCATGGCACATGTTATTCCAATATTAATAAAAGGGGATCCAGCACATAGTGGATAATTACAGGCCCGTTTCTCTTTGTTGTTCTATTGCCAAAATTATGGAAAGAATTATTAATAGTCAATTGTTAGACTTTCTTAAGGTTAATAAACTAATATCTCCTTTTTCAATTTGGTTTTCAAAAGAATAAATCTTGTGAAACACAATTGTTAAAGTGCAAATTTTCATGGATTCAGTCGTTAGCTAAAAAAGAAACTGTTGATATAATATATTTAGATTTCTCTAAAGCTTTTGATAAAGTAAATATGGAAAACTTCTTATTAAGTTAAACGGATATGGAATAAACGGTAATTTGTATGCATGGTTAAAGGCCTATTTGTTTAATCGTTCCCAATGTGTTCGCGTTAATCAGTCTTTTTCAGATTATGTGCCTGTTACTAGCGGTGTCGTCCAAGGAAGTGTCCTTGGACCTACGCTCTTTTCGATTTTTATAAATGATATATGTGATAATATTTGTAGTACGGTTTATATGTTCGCAGATGATATCAAAATTTTCAATATTAGTCGTAACTGTAAATTATTACAGTCTGATTTAGATAAGATTATTGACTGGGACAATTGCACGGGATTTACCTATTTCTCGAACCAAAAGTCAAGTTCTATATTTGGGTAATAATAATCAAAAAGCTGTTTATAGACTAAATGGGGAAATTATTTCTAGTGATCCGTTTGTCCGTGATTTAGGAGTTTTGATTCCTCGAAATTTAAAATTTAAGGAACATTATAATTCTTTGATTAAAAAAAGCTTTCTTTAGATGTATTTTAATACGCAAATCATTTTTTTCGCGTGATAAAGGTAATCTTGTTAAAGCTTATAGTTGTTATGTTAGACCTTTTATTAGAGTATTGTTGCAGTGTATGGAACCCTCTTATCTTAAGGATATAGATAGATTGAAGCTGTTCAACGTAGATTCACTAAATATATTTTTGGCTATAATAATATTCTTTCTTACGAGGATCGTTTAACACAACTTAAATTGTGCAGACTTGAATTAAGACGCTTGCAGATTTGTCTGTGTATGATGTATCAAATTATTTGTCATAAATCATGTTTGGAAGCTGATGATTTTTTTGTATTTAATCATAATATTACCCGTAGCATTAATAGATTTAAATTAGTCATACCTACTGTACATTCTAATTTAGAAAAGTTTGATTTCTTTTACAAATACATCGCAGTTTGGAACGATCTTCCTGACTTCATTGTTTCTTCCCTAACCTAAACATATTTAAATCTAGATTAGCAAATTTTGATTTATCTAGATATCTTGTAGGGCGCGCGTAAAACTTGTCATTCCATTGACTCGCATGTCCCTTTACTAATTCGTAATTGCATTTATTATATATCTTGTCATTTTGTATTTTAACTGTTGGTATTAGTAATAAATTTTCTTTCTTCTTCTTTTTAAATTAAATGCTGTGCTGTCGATAAAGTCTCCTTCCTAGCTCTTCATTTGTGAGCGCTGAAAATTGCTTTTCAGGATTCCGCACACAAACCGCGGGGGATCTATGTATCGTCTACATAGTTTCACAAAACTTTGTGCATATAAATCAAAATTCAGCACTACAAGCGAGTAGCCACAAATGTAGCGGTTTAACCTAAAAGTTTTAACTGTACAATTTAGCATAGGAGCAAAGTTTCTTTAGTTTTGTGCTTTTTGGTAATTTTGGTGTTACGCACCTTACTCATAGTCCGTTTCATTTAAATTAGCGGTTTTCTTTTAAATTTTATTCGCATGAATCAGGTTACAAAACCTTGGTTTACATTTTTGATGCAATAATATGGTTTTGGCAATAGCAAGCATACATAAGTCTATATACTGTACATACATACATAGAATATCACATCTACACTGTTAGTTTAAACCCTTTTTGTAGGTACTTTAAATTTTTTCAAAAACCTCAAAGCTGATGAAACGGATGTATGTATGTATGTACATATGTAGATTCTTATTATATTTGTGGTAGTTCTGGTCGGTCGTACGAACCCATGTGAGTTACGTATGTAAGTATCTCAGGGTTTTGTGGTGTTTTCGGTAACTTTGGTATTAGTAAAATTGGCTTAACCCTCGCGTTCCCGTGTTTTTAAAGTCAACGGTTCCCGTGCTAGGACGCCGTCCTAGCCACGCTGAAATGTAATAAGTCTCACTCAACATAGCAAATATTAGTATCATTTTGTGCGATTTGTTAAACTCTTTCCGAATATGCTTGTCATTTTTCGCTAAAGCAACTTTGTAATAAGTTATGACTAAAAAACCGCTACTATACTTAAGAATGCATGAGGTGGACATGCATAAAATAAATACAAATAGTATATTTTACTTGACTAGAATATCATTTTAGGACTGCCTGTAGTAGCTGATTAAAAAGCAGAAGCCCACCAATATTGTGCTAATCACTGACCAAATCTTTTTTGTAATTTAAGTTTTTACGTGATAATCATGAAAATGTGCCAATTTTAGGATGTACAATGTTATTTATTAGCTCGAACATTTCAAATGATGTACTTTAACTAGGGCTAGAATGAGGCTAGACAAAGTTTTGTAGTCATACAAAACATAAAACGAAAAAAATCACAAAAAAGTGATCGGCTAGGACCATACGTGGGTAGCAAGAAAGTTCTGGGGGTGCAAGATTTTTTGAAGGTCAAAAAATGGCCTTAAAAATGGTTGGTATGGAGATAAAACACCATTTTTCGACGTTTCTCATCAAGCACTATCCATTGGCATCAAAAAATTGCGAAAAAACGAAAAATATTTTCAAAAAATTGAATTCTGGGGGGGGGGTATTTTGATTTCTGGGGGGTATTTTGGTTTCTGGGGGTGCATACCCCCAAGCCCAGGTGTGGCTAGGACGCCGTCCTATAAGTCTGTTTCATTTATTCGAGAGCTTTTTAGTTAATTTTTTAAAGGGCTACAGTAAGCGAAACAAGACGAATAACGTAATTCGGCAGATCAGCGTAGTGAGGGCGAGTGGCTGGAATTCTTCCATGTTTAATGCACCAATCTGCCCATAATAATTTAATTTAGGCATTTAATCAGTGCTGGGGCATACTGTACTGACTGCGCTGAATAAAAAGCTATCGGCTGGGACCGAACCGGGTTGCTTCGACGACAAGCAGACACTTTGCCACTGAACTATGAGGGAATTCGCAGTTTCTTATCATCTTAGTCTATTGTTTAAAGTGTCAGCTCAAGATAAGCTGAATTCGCGAATTCTATCTGTAAGTTGATTGATCTGCTGGAAGACAAGAATAAATTATGCCGCAAAAATACTTATTGAAAAACCCTTCTTTGCTACGTAGCTACAGTGAGATCTAGCGAACTACAGTAAATAAGAAAATAGGGGCTACTGTAGCCTCCGAAAGCATTTACTGAAAAAGCTCTCGGATAAATGGAACAGACTATAGTAATAAACCAGAACCATAAAAATTTATGGAAATTTCGGAAAATTTGCAACTTTGGCTTACTGTAGCTCCACGAATTTAGGGCTTTGATTAAAATAAATAACATTTTCATCCTAGCGTCCAAAACTACCCTATATATCCTACTTGATTTTCAGGGTATGTTAATTTTTGACTTATCACATCTTCATAGGGTGAGTGGTCGATTTTCTCAGAAATTGTCTTGATAAGTCGGAAAAATTCAGTGAAACTATGATCATTGACGGCCAAAAATCATCGCAAATTACATATTCATTCTTTATCTCACCAACTATTTTGGACCAATAGGGGCGGCCGCCCCCTTTTAATCTCCCTACACGCGAAGTTTCGTAAAATATAAATTGAATAAAATCCAGTTTACTGCGATAAACACCAACGCATACAGAGAACAGCACGGATAAATAAAACAGCTTATAGAGCGTAGCAGCAGCAGGACAATAAATAAATTGCCAACCGTACGGATAATAATTTTTGCCCGGAGATGACCAGAGATTTCCCATTTCCAAACTTATTTACGTATTGACGACCCATGTTAATAATGACAATACAAAATCTACGTAGGTAGGCAAGATTTTTACGTTGATTTCAAATCTTTTATATTCATTCCTTAGTTTTCCGAAACTATCAGAAACAACCTGATCAATAATCTCGGAAAATCGCATATCACTTCATTTCACCTATTTTTTAGATCAATTTCACACATAAGATAAGCTAACCCACAAAATTAAAAGCGCTGCTTGTAGGACTGACTTGTTGACTCAACTGTACCGCCAATAACTATCACTCAATAAAAAAACATGCCCATGTCAGCGACAGAGGTACCGCTCGATTGAATTAAAACCATCAGCTTTTATCGATTCACATTCATCATCAAAATCGCTTTTAACTGTATCAAGCGATGCTAAACGCGATATGTCTACGTACAGCACGATTTTCTTTGTATTTGGCAAAGATTTTTCCCGATTAACAAAGACTTTTCGGGGCCGTCTTTGTACATGTACAAAGATTTTTGGGAAGACAAAAATTGCAAAAAGGTGTAGAAATTCTCGAAAATTTTCGGCGCTTTGCGCCGGAATGAGTAATTGTGTGTTCTATATATCGTTATAATAGTAGAAATTGCAGCAAATTATTCGCCGTTTTTAAACAATTTTTAGTATTTTTTCTCGTCAGAAACCCCTAAATTAGCTAAAATACACTACGTAAGGTCGAAAAACCGTGTTTTACCGCACTAAAAGCGTTACTGTACTATATTTTAGTACACAAAAATACCAAATTTACAAAGACTTTTGCGGACCATCTTTGTGCATGCACAAAGGAACCTTGTACAAAAACACTGGTCTACAATAATAAGCAGACACCCACAGCATTAGAATTCTAAAGGGGGGAGGTGAAATATTAGAGTGTTTTTTGGTCCAAAAATGACGGATACTTTTCAAAAATATCGTTTTTCGGCTTTTCTGACGATGCTCCATCTTTCAAGAGCATAAGAACATAAAACTTTGAAAAAACGAGAAAAATCCGAATATATAAGAACAAAATATAGTCAAAAAATGAGGCTCGAAGCGCCGAAAATCTGACATTTCCGAGCAAAAAGATGGCTTAAAACGCTCAAAACGCATCCTTGTCTACGAATTTTTCGGAAACTTTTACAAAATCGTTAATCCTGGAGGAAGGAGAAAAAATTTCTGGTAATAAGCAGTGCTGCGGAAAAAGCAAAAGCAAGTACATAGTCATCGGAATGACGCAGGATATCAGCCAAATTTTAAGATCACACGCCATTCATCCAAAAAAAACAGCCGGTGATACACTTAGGTACTGATAATAACACAAAAAGGCAAAGAAGTAAGAGGGGTATCACCCACCCAAAAGTCGGCCGTTCCCCTATTCCCCGAAGAGCCAGAAAGTTTTCGACCCCCACCCCGGTTTTTTGAAAAATCGAGCTTTTGACCGTTTTTATGTGTTTTTTGACCAATTTCGGCCAAAAATTTGAGGTCATATACCCCTACCCGTACAAATGGCTGGGGAACATAGATGGGCGGCACAAAAATTCTTGGGGGGCAAGATTTTTTAAAAGATCGAAGAATGGCCCTAAAAATGGTAGTATGGCGAAAAAATGTTATTTTTAAACATTTTTCATCGAGCACTATCCATTGACTTCAAAAAATTGCGAAAAAAAACAAAAATTCTCAAGAATTGAATTCCGGGGGTATTTCGGTTTTTCGGGAGGGGGTGCATACCTCGAACCCCCCCCCCGCCCAGGTGTGCCGGGAACCCCCTCCAGATTTTTAGCCGTTGTACGTATGCAAAAATGTAAACCTACTCATGAACGCGTACAACAGCTTAAACGAGAGGAATACTGCGTAGAAGAGGAAGGAAATACAATGACTTAAATAAACAATCGTCACGCAATCAAAAGCCAAATGAGCAGTATCACAGCGATGCCTAGAAATACTCGGTTCAAAACTTGTTCGGCCTGATACTGATAAGAACCACGTGTTGCTGAATAAAGAATCATAGTTCAAGATGAAAAAAGCTTGTGTTGTTTATACGAATGAGTCCACATAAAAGTCACGTCAGGCAACACATAAATTACACTTACTCAGTAAATATACAGCAGAGATAATAAGGCAATCCCGCGCACACATGCACAGCATGGAAATTCTAGGGGGGGTAAAATACCAAATTTTTCTATAATGCCTTTTCGGCCGCAAAAACGGTAGACATAAGTCGAAAACATTATGTACCATTATTATTAAAAAAATTATCAGACTATTTTGAAAGATTATTATAAAATTTGAATAAATTGAACAAAATTTAGTCGAAAAATGAGTATATAGCGTGAAGCACCGAATATTTGACACCATGGTAAGTATATAGGTAGAAATGCTCAAAACAATACTTTTTTTACGAAATTCTTAGAAGATCAAGAATTATTGGAGGGTGAAAAAATTTGCGGGGGCAAGACCTTTCTAGAGGGGGTTAAAAACTCCCATAACCCTCCAGATCACCGGCGAAGAGTTTTCCCGATATACAAACACTTTTCAGGACCGTCTTTGTACATGTACAAAGACTTTTGGGAAGACAAAAACTGTAAAAACGTGTAAAATTCCAAAAACTTTTCGGCGCTTCGTGCCGAAATGAATAATTGTTTGTCCAATATAGCTATAAAATAGCAGAATTTGTATTTTAGAATGGAAGATGTCAAATTTTTCGGCGCTTCGCGCCGTTTCGAGACAATTTGTAGTAATTTTTTGGCGTCAGAAACCCAGAAATAAGCTAAAATACACTACCAAAGATCGAAAAACCCTGTTTTACCACACTGAAATCGCTACTGCACCATATTATAGTACACAAAAATTTGCATGTACAAAATGTACATAAAAAGACTTTTTGGGGATTATGTCTGTACATGTACACATGGACCTTGTACAAAAGAAAACACTGGTGGGAAGTCTTGGGGTATGGCTCCCGCAAGAATCTGAAAGATCCCAAAAATCGTTAGACCACCAGAATAGAATTTTCGGTGCTTCTTCTAGCGATTTCGCCCCATCGGACCCCCAGGATTTAGTTGCTGCCCATAACTCGTATACAGCCCCTCATTCAAGAGCATGGGGTTGAGGGGAGTATTACTCCTCTGAGATTTGATAAACTGACAGCTATACAGCCATTTTGGCCGGAAAAGCATCGCTATATTGCCTTTTTTGGGCTCAAAAAACTAGCGATGTAGCCTGTTTTGGACTCTATTTTCAGTCCAAAAAGGCTATAAAGCTATGTTTGACTTTAAGTTATAGAGAGTAGAGACTTTAAATGAAGTTGATTGATATGAAGCATTTTTAACAGAAATCGATGAGATCTGAGGATAATCGGAACTTTTGTGTTACTCAAACCGCTTGCAGGAAGTTATGTAGTTGACAATTTCTACATCATGTTACACAAATGTTAATTTTTTGAATTTATGAATATTATATTTGAGGAAAATGATCAAATAGGCGCTTATAATAAAATATAAATATTCATAAATACGTTCTTTAAGATCTTTCTTTGAGAATAACTCTATAATTGCTGAAGTACGCAACAAAAGATGTTTTTTTAAGTGTATTTCTTGCGATATATTCTCCGAAAACGCTTCAATAATTGCTTTCATGTGACAGGGATACTCTTTGTCCAAAATATAATCCTTGATAATGATTCTATGTAAATATAAAATTTTCCCATATTTTAATCAATATATGCTTCTGCATTTGTTGCCCATTTAACGCTAGGTCGGAATTGCTGCAATTCTTGACTTTTATGCTGATTCATCTTTAATCTCATTAAATTTTTTAACACATTCCTTGGAGCAAGTCAGATGTAATACAGTGAAGAGAAACAGGCACGCATCTCTGGGGGGAATGGAGGCTTCGGACCCCCACCCGAGAAAATTCAGAAAAATATGACTTTTTGAACATTATTTTGTGCTATTTTTGGCCTTTTTGGGCTTAGTCCCCCAAAAAATTGGTGTTGGTCCCCCAAAAATAGGACGGCCAGATACACGTAAGGAGAAAAATAAGATCTGCATGGCGCTAATTTTATAGAATCTCGATAGAACTGCTTAAAAGCTGCAGAGAAGTTGATTAGAAAATATTGCCGGAATAATCAAACAAATATTAATGACAAGACGAATCTTTTTTCATGGAAACTCAACACTTTTTTTAATTCGG
This sequence comes from Mermis nigrescens, assembly GCA_036768485.1. Taxonomy (NCBI): domain Eukaryota; kingdom Metazoa; phylum Nematoda; class Enoplea; order Mermithida; family Mermithidae; genus Mermis; species Mermis nigrescens. Next base: position 159,162 of record JAVLUZ010000261.1, on the reverse strand, counting down.
CCTTTACAAGGCCCGGCCATACACGTGACAGGGGGAATTCCCCACCCAAAGTCGTACGTCCCCCATCCCCCAAAACTAAAAAATTTTCGACCCCCCGATTTTTAGAGAAAATCAAATTTTTTTGGCCGTTTTTAGGCGTTTTTTGGCCAAAAATTTGAGGAAACCCCCAAATTTCGAGCCGTTACCCGTATGGGCCCAGCCCTTTTCGGCCGGGAACGGTGACTGGGCCCACTAGGCCTGACCGGGGCCAGGAAAGGGCGCCCGGTCTTTCCTTGATGGTCAGGCCTAAAAAATTTCTAAAAAGTGCCTTTTTGGGCTGAAAAACGATGGATAAACATCAAAATACTGTTTTTGACTTTTCGAACAATGTTCGTTCTTCTAGGATATGAAAACATGAAAAGCAAATTAAAAATCAAATAAATTGAACTAAATATAGTCACACTTGCGACAAAAATGGGCCAAAACGCTTCAGAAGCAACGCTTTTTTACAATTTCCACGGAAAATCGACAATTCTGGAAAAGGGATCGCGGGCAGCCTTTTTTGCGGGGGTCAGTAGCATTCGTGAGCAGCACCAAAATTTTGAAGGAGAGGGGGTGCAAGATTTTTCAAAGGTCAAAAAAATGGTCTTAAAAATAGTAGTATAGCGAAAAAACAATATTTTTCAGCGTTTCTCATCGAGCACTATCCATTGGCATCAAAAACTTGCGGAAAAAACTTCAAAAATTGAATTCTGGGGGGTTTATTCTACTTTCTGGGGGGGAATGCGCACCCCCCAACCCCACACCCAAGTGTGATCAGTAGCCATTCTGGGGAGTTGATGCAGCACCGACTTTATATTGAATAGAAAAATTAGCGAGCGAGTTATTTAAATAATTATTTTAAATACCCCATGAGTGATAAACACATTTATCTTCCCTTTGAAATTTCAAAGCATTGATAGCTGATGACGCCCATTTTTTCTTACATCTTTTTATTTCAATCTTTATGCTATATGTATGTATGCACATATTTTACGGTCAAGTTTCATACGTTGACTTCTTCCTATTCGCAATGAGATGAAAAGCTAATTTTAAAGAAATAAAAAGCCGAAATTTATGCGCTTCGTAAAACATACGCGCAGCGGGTCTCCTTTCGCCGAAATTAATCGAAGAAGCGAAGATTGAAAACGGAAACGCACCGATACCAAATGAAAATTGGAATCCATTTTCGCCCATACCAGCCATATTGAATGACGGGAAAGCCTGAATAGTTTTCCAGGACATATATCGAAACAATAACGTTGAAAGAATAATAAAAACATTAAAACAAATACATAAATAATAAAAAATACGATATATAACAAATAAATTATAAATAAAAACAAGCACAAATAAATAACAAAACAACAAATAACAAGACAATAATTTTTTTGAACGACCAAATAAAGGGCAACAGAATCGTAATGCTTCATCGAGCTATCTCCGTCATTGCCTCCTTGATTTATTCTTCAGTGAACACCACTTTTCGGCAAATTAGGGCAGAAAAAAACGATCTACTTTTTCTATTAAATAGCCTGGAAAACATCTTTACTCGAATGCTTATGCAGTGCTTTCTTAGATTAATAATTAATTGTCCATTTTATTATTCGTTTTAGTTCAGTTTTGTCAATTTTCCATCATGTTGCTCGATTTAACAAAAAGATGGGCCACAAAGAAAATTCTTCGCATTCAACGAATTCTGACAATCCAAGCAAAGCCTAAAATTACACATCTGATATTCATGTTTTCTCAATCAAACGCTTTGAACCGTGTAGCTCAAAATTAAGCAGAACATATAAGTTCTAAGGGAGACTTCTAGCCAATGTTTTTTGTATTCGGCAAAGACTTTCCCGATGTACAAAGATTTTTTGGGACCGTCGTTGTATATGTACAAGTACAAAGATTTTTGGGAAGACAAAAATTGCAAAACAGATCTAAAATTCGCAAAAATTTTCGGCGCTTCGCGCCCAAATGAGTAACTGTGTGTTTTGTATATCTTTATAATGGCAGAAATTACATTTCAAAAGGAAAAATGTACAATTTTTCGGCGCTTCGCGCCGTTTAAAGACGATTATTAGTGATTTTTGCCTTTAGAGACTCAGAAATTAGCTGAAATGCACTACCAAAGGTCGAAAAACCCCGTTTTACCACACTAAAAATGCTACTGTACCATATTATAGTACACAAAAATTTGCATTTACAAAGGCTTTTGGGGACCATCTTTCTATATACATGTACAAACGGACCTGGTACAAAAAACACTGCTTCTAGCACACTTTTCCTGGGCCATCCTTTACTATGGAAGAAGGGTTTTAAGAGCAGAGACACACTGTCAAGAATTGCTTAAACAATTTAAGATAATAATTAGCGCCAAAAATACACTTTAAAGCGTCTTTATTGAGCTGAAGAGGACACGCATAAAATTCTCAGTGCAGAAGTATCCCCTATCCAACTTTTTAATCAAACCAAATACTGCGCTGAATAAACCAAGCTTGAAAAAATAGCTGACAACGTTAGGCGCTTAAGATTTTCTTTTGCAGTATATACTGATTTGACGCCATTACTGGCAGGGCCAATCGGTAATATTAGATAAGTTTTTACAGATTTATTATCGCTGCTCAAATTTTAACATTTTCTAATTTTTGATGATATTTACTCTCGTAACTGATGTTATTAGATGTTCAATCTCGCAGAAGTCAGTCTTTAAAAGAGCCAAGTAATTTTGATAAAAAATGAAAAAAAGATATATTTGAGTCAACATGTCGGAAAGTCATTACATCACACATACCAGGACTTTTGGAAGGCATATATACCCCCTCAGGTCATTTTCAGGCACGTAACTGGCCGTCCTATTTTGGGAGGACCAACACCAATTTTTGGGGGACTAAGCCCAAAAAAGCCAAAAATAGCACAAAATAACGTTTAAAAAGTCCTGTTTTTCCGATTTATCTAAGTTGGGGGTCCGGACCCCCCGCATTCCCCCAAAGGATACGTGTCTGGTTCAATCACGAATATTCAGGAAGAGTAAAACACAACGAATGAAAGCGTTTTTACCAGTTTTATGAGCTGGGGGGGGTAAGGAACGAGAAAAATATCTAAAAATCAACAAACTCATCATTTTAGCGCCAAAATTAGCCAATAAAATTTATTATTTACCCCCCCTCCACCCCCAGGAAACTCGGTTTACCCCTTCCAGAACTTTGAACCGTGCGCAAGCTATTACAATGAAAGACCCCATTCAAAATCGACTGTACGCGCATCACTGCTCGAAAATCGACACTTTTTCGCTTCCTTATATTTGGAGGATATGTAGTTTGATTTAAAATCTTTTCCGAGTAGGTAAATAAATTGCGCTAGACTACAAAAAAGGAAGGTCGGCTCTGCAAATCCACTCCTAAATCAGGCGCTTACTACACGTTGGCGTGGGAAGGGGGTTTAGACCATAGGTGGGCAGCACCAAAATTCTGGGAGGGGGGGTGAAAAAATTTTCAAAGGTCGAAAAATGGTCTTAAAAGTGGTCGTATGGCGAAAAAACACCATTTTTCGACGTTTCTCATTGAGCACTATCCAATGGCATCAAAAAATGCAAGCAAAAAAATTTCAAAATTTGAATTCTAAGGGGGGTGGGTATTTTGATATCTGGGGAGTATTTCAACTTCTGGGGGGGTGCATACCCCCAGAACCCCCCCACGCCCATGTGTGGTTTAGACCCCGAGAATGCGGCAAAGCAGACTTCTAAAATCAATTTCCCTCCTAGAACTGAATTTGTGAAAAATTTTTATTTTTCAAATTTTTTTACATCTTCGATACAAATTTAAAAAAAATTCAATCATATAATTAAAATCAAGATTTACGTTAATATAACATTTTATTAATTATTATATAATCGATATTCAAGTGTTGAAGTTCAGGCACGTATCTCTGGGGGGAATAGGGGGGTGGTTCGAACCCCTAAAATTCAGAAAAATTGGGAAAATAGGGCTTTTTAAAAGTTATTTTGTACTATTTTTTGGCTTTTTTGGGTTTTATTCCCCAAAAATTGGTGTTGGCCCACCCCTTAAATGGGACGACCAGCTACGTGCCTGGCGAAGTGAAGGAATACGGTAGTAATACCGAGTTGGTTGGTTCGCTCCTTTGACCGGCGGGTCGAGGCGGGCAAGACTCCCTCGGGTCTTTGTTATCTCCGTTGCGACCATAAAGCGGTATAATCTTTTCTCGACTGACCGCAGATTTGCAAACGGGACACATTTGACGATTGGGCCTCGTTTCTAGCCATTGATGGAGACAGGGCCAACTGAAAGCAATGCAAGAAAACATTTTTTCCTATATAAATATGCAGGAAATTTGACAAACGCATAGCTGATCGCCATATTCAGAATTTTAACATGACTATTAACCTCGCTGAAGCTCCCAACTTTTGGAGGTAGGCTTCTATTTTGGGACTAGGAGATACATACGGATGAACGATCTCTCTATTTCGATTAAGAATACCACAAAACGGCCGAAAAATAAATTAAAATACAGGGTTTTCGACCGAAATACAACACTTAATTGAATTTTTCAATTTTAAATAAGGAATGGTCCATTTTTGTTTGGGTGAGAACCTTTCATCTATTTCTCAATGTATATACGACTTTTAGTTCAACAATACTGATTCCAATAGATTATATCTGAACAAGATCAATCTAGCTAAACCAGAATACAGTGCTCCAAGATATACCGACGTACGTACGTACCTATCCGATTGTGACAACACAATATGCCCATCCACATAGTAAGTATCTATAAATATCATACACACACACACACACACACATGTGTGTGTGTGTGTGTGTGTTTTATTATAGGGAAGATTTCGCGCTGTGGCAGTACCTACACAGGGAAGCGCTATTGAACAAAAGTTAAATGATTGAGGGGAGTTTACAAGATAAAAAAAATTACACGTTTTACAGATTATAAGTAATTATACCCGTTTTCAAGTTCCCGCAGCTTGCTAACATAGAAGATGCAAAAGTTTCCCTATTTTCCTACCGAAAAAATTCTTAGTTTAAATTAAATTATCCCCATTAATGAATTTCTATCTAAGATTACTCCCCGTAATTACCGTAGAAAGGATATGACTGCTTATAATATGTAAGATTTACACGTCAATCGCATAAATATATGTAAGAATCACATGTGTGTACGATTCGCTTTTAAAATTTGGGCAATTCTTACCAAAACAAATGACCACAATAACTTATGACAGCATTTCTGGCTGTATCTAGGCAAATGTTGCATTCGAACGTAGAATCGATGGCAGATGAAGACTCGTCCTTACTCGTAGTTGGCTTGCTACTCTCACTCGACGAGTCGTTTTGTGTGAATTCAGCGCGTGCGCTATCGTCCATCTTTTGTTAATGTAAGTGTAACGGCTGAAATATGATCGACTACGGATAATATATATGTAGGTGGATGTAATTAATTAAGAACAAAAAATATAGAAAAAGCATACATGGGCATGATTATGAAGGAGTGAGAGGGGTTATTATTCCCCCTAAGCTTTAAAAAACTGCTAGCTATACCGCCATTTTGGCCGAAAAAAACATTGCTGTACAGTACAGCGTTTTTTGGGCTCAGAAACCTAGCTACGAGTATATAAGCCATTTTTATACTCAGATAAATACATGGGCACAGGGCCAATAGAGGGTCAAATGACTTGACTACTGGCGTCTGAGCGACCCGCAACGGGGGAAATCGGACCAACCCCGCAAGAGTTTTGAAAATTTCCTGGAAAAAATAAGGCAAAATCAAGGTCGAAAATAGATAAAAGTTTTAAGTTTTCTTCATAAGTGCTTGAAATAGATGAGAAACTGAAATAATGAAGTTTCATAGCTATTTGAGCATTTATACATTCTTTTGGGTGCTATTTTGGCCCCAAAAATCTAAATGTTCCACCCCCTCCTCCCGATCGACCATCCTGTGCAATAGGGATGCACCGGAACCAGGCCACGGCCCCGGCGCCCCAGGCCCCAGGCCGGGGCCAAAATATGCAACTTTTACCCTATTATTAAGAATTATTCGAACGTTTTTTGTTCGGATTTTGGCGATATTTTGAGGGAAAATCGTCCATAATCGCTTGTGCATATCATTCATGTACAAGAAAACATTAGCTTATTCACGTTTATAGCTGCAGCAATTTAATAGTCAAAACCGATAATCTTCAAGTTTTTCGCCAAATACACTAGCGTTTCTAATCGCTCAGGCAGCAAACGAGAACGGGAATCCGAGCAAATATTGCCGCTTGTACTGAATAAGCGTTCACTCGGGGTACTCGTGGGCGAGGGGCTTAAATATTTCCTTGCCAGTTGTGCCATTTTATATATAAAGTTTGTACAAAGTTAAAATGTTTTATCCATTCAATATATAGAGTTTGTATAAAGTTAATTGTATAAAGTTAAAATAGACGTTTCTGTAAAATAAAAAAATCATTAGTTGAGTGAGAAATTACGCGTGATAACATAACTTTGAGCTAACACAAAACATTATAAATGCCACGTATATATGAATGAATATTTAAGTTAATTTGGCACATTGAATAAAACTTCAAACAAATGGCTAGATTGTAAGGATTTATTGGTAAAAATGCGTGCAAGTCTAAAATCGTTTCATGTAATCCGATGTCGTTTAAGCGAAATAATAGTACGCTACAAGGCGTAAAACTTTCTCGAACTCACAATAACCTGAAAACGACACTACACATTAACACAATAAATTATGCACGCGAAAATTCTATCCTTGTTTAAGCTATTTTTAACTCATCTGATCTAAAACATGAATAATTCGGCTGATAATGATGTAAGTTACACGAATTGGGCAAAATTTTATAATGGGTAGGAAAAATTTTTTGGCCTATCTAAGCTATGATGATTAATTGAACTCGGAAATACGTGTGGAACGGATGCCATGGACTTGCCCAGACGCTATTTCGCATAAGTCACATTTAGCCAAGAACATATTTATACATGGTATATCCGGGATATAGCAAAAATAGTTGGCCCCGGTTGGTCCCGGTCTCTGGTACCGGCCCCAGCGCCGGAGCCCAGGCCCCCGGTCAAAAAGGCGGCCCCGGTGCATCCCTACTGTGCATATATGGTCATGACCGACCCCGCGGATTTCAGGGAAGTCATTTGAACATGAAGAACCTGAGCGTGCCCATGTACGCTCAGATACATACAGTGATAGTTCAGAAATGTCATATGTTTGTTTTTCTGAGTTTTATAAGGATTTATAGCTATTTTCCCGACTTTAAAAAGGCTTATATAGCTATTTCTAGTCCACAAAGGCTATATAGCTATGCTTGCGGGTTTAAAAAGGCTATATCTTTCCAAAAATGTTTAAAAGCGATATCATCGTTTTTTAGCTAAATATTACTTTTTGGCAAAGTCAGTCTTCAAGGTTCAGATTTTCACTCCTCCCTGAAAGCTTAACCTTGCGCACCTAATAGAAGAAAGATACTTAAGATATTAGTCAATTTTTGATTGTAAAAAATTGCACGACAAGCTTTAACCAAAAATATGAGGAAACCTCTAATTAATCAAGGATAAAGAATTTAACGTGTTCAAGGAGGCCAGAAAAATAAATTTCTTCCAGTCTAATCAAAACAAAAAAAGCGTGCTTATTAGCGTTAAGACACAAAACTAAGCCAAACAGATGATTTTTTATATCGCTAACCCGATTATTAAAAAAATTACTAACCCGAAATCGGAAAATTTAATAAGTCAAACCCGGCAAATTCCTACTTAGCAACAACACTAATCATTTGCAGTCAATTGCATATAATACCTGTAGCACACACTGTAAAATTATATGCAGTAAAAACTCAAAAAGACATAAGCTATATATAACATTTAGTCTATGGCACTGGTTTTTTTCATCTATTTTTAGTATTTTATTTTGCCTCATTTCCCTACAAAATTCATCACCTTTCCGTAATGAAGGTCTAGGCCCCAAGCCTTCTATGTGCATATAATTTATATAATTTCGTATATATATAATATAATTTATATATATAAATTATATTATATATATAATATAATTTATATATATATATATATATATATATATATATATATATATATATATATATATATATATATATATATATATATATATATATATATAAATTTCGTATAATTTAATATATAATTTCTCATATAATTTCCCGCTGTCTAGGCCGCTGTCTTTTGACTGCATACTTATAATCTTACTTTATGATCTGAGTCATAGATTAAATGCAGTCTAGGCCTCTGGTTTTTGACTGCATATCATTTTACATTGTGTTATTGCTATATTATGTATATATACAAGCCTAGGTCGCTGTTTTTTACTGCATTAGGTAATTTTATATTGTGTGCTACATTACGAGTACATGCAGTTTAGGCCAGTGGCGCATCTAATTTTTTCCTAAGGGGGCAGTACCCAGCTTTTTCAAGAACAGTCGAAAATAGGTCCAAAAAATGTCCTTCACGTGCGAAATAGCGTTTTTCGACGTTTTAAGTTGCCTACTTCTATTTAAAATCAATTCCGAAATTTTTCAAAAATATTCAGCGGTTTAGCCCGGAAAAATCATTGATTTTTTTGATTTCAGCGAAAACTGGCACGAAACGCCGGATAATTCGTAAAATTTTAGCGAAAGAACGTTCAAAACTTTAATTACTGCTCGATTTCCTGTATTTGTACCATTTAACACGGAACAACTAAAATTTTTAAATGTTAAGCTTGAAAACAGAAGAAAATTATGCTAAAAAAGCTATTTCTACCCTCGAAATCGTTTTAAAACCCATTCCTTGAGTAAAAATATTGCTTCCAAGCCACCAAGAAAGTAAATAAATAATACGCATTATCCGGCACGGAAATTATGTATAAATAAATCTTTTGCGTGGCGTACATATAAAAAATATAGTGTAAAACAGAGCAAGAAAAGTTAATACGAGTCATCTCGTAATATGTTAAAGCTGTTCATCAAGAAAGTGAACTCAGTGAAAGTAAGTTAATTAAAGGCGGTAATCTTAAGCAGTTTTATACATATTTTAAAAGGAAAGTAAAAAAAGTAATTCAGTACCGCCTTTAAAAGATAACGATAATGTGCTTCAACTTGATTGTCGTATAAAAGCTGGATTACTTAATGATTACTTTAGTTCTATCTTTACTATTGATAGTGGACTTTTTCAAAATAATTTTGATATTGTTATGCACAATAAGATAAAAATAGCAAATGTTGATTAGATTAATGACGAATCAATCTTAAAGAAATCAAACTTCTAAAATGTTTCGTCTTCTGCCAGACCTGATAATTTGCCTCCTGTCTTGTTCAAAATGCTTGCTTACTCCTTCCTATACCCATTAGAAAAGATATTTTTAGTATCTTTTTAACTTGTGAGTTACCTATTATCTTGAAACATACTCAGGTGATACTAATTTACAAAAACGACCCCGTTTTACCTTCTTACTATAGATAGACCTGTTTCACTAACTTGTGTTTCCTGTCGTACACTAGAAAGAATAATCAAGGATAAGGTTATAGAGTTTGTTTTCATAATAATCTTTTATCATAATTCTAGTTTGGCTGCTTCCCAAAAAATTCTGCGAATCCCAGATGTTACAGTATCTCGTTTAATGATTATATAATAAAAAGTCTTGATAATAAAGATCATTATTGATGCTATTTATTAGATTTCCGAAAGGCGTTCGGCAGCGTTCCGCATGAAAAATTAATATTTAAATTTTCCAAATATGGTATCTTTGATAATATTTTTACCTGTCTTAAGGTACAATACAGTTTTCTGGTCGCCTTATAAACAGCGTGATATTAGAAATATTAAACACGTTCAACAAAGAGATTACTAAAAATAAGTGATGCATCGTATCAAAGACGACTTCAGATTCTTGAGCTGGACTCTTTCGAATTTCGAAGAATTATCTACGAATTAAGTATGTTTTATAACATTTTCCATGGTTTTAATGATATAAATCCTGATGGTCTTTTTACTGTTATTAAATTGTCCACCACCCGGACTCTAAACTGTATTAAATTTAGAAATACAAAATTTCGATTAGATCTAAAAAATATCTCCGAGTGGGGTAGTTTCAATATGGAATGAGTTACCCGACGATTTTATCTGTTCTTCTTCGGTGAGTGTTTTACAGTTCCCTGAAATAATCGTACAGATCTAGGGAGTTCGTAGTCATGTGAATCGATATTTGTGATAACATTTGTGTTTTATCGTACTTGTGCTTGATTGTATTCTATCCGTTTCACTGACTTCGTCATAAAATATTTGTATTTGAATTTATATTTGATTAACGACGGTCAAAAATCATAGCAAATTACATATCCATTCTTTAACTCGCCAATTATTTTAGGCCAATGAGGGGGTGGCCGCCGTCCCCCGCTCCCTTAAATCAGCCCATGGTCTAGGACGCTGATTTTTGACTGCATATAGTTTTACATTGTGTGCTATATTATTTGCAGTCTAGTCCGCTGGTTTTTGACTGCATATAATTTTATATTGCGTGCTACCTTTTATATGCAGCGGACTGCTTTTGCAAATAATTACTGAAACTTAAGAACCCTAACCTGGAGTAGAAAAATTCTGTCAGAAGAAATACTGGTAGTAATTCTTATGACGTCATTAACAATGATAACGATAAAAATAATTTGACTATTCCCATTTGCTACAATGCGACTGGACCGTTTTTTCCAGCGATTTAGTTGACATTATAGACCAGAGCCAAATTTTTTTGCCATGTTTTTAGAGGTCTAACATCGTCCAAAAATAGAGCGCCAGTCCTAAAAAATCAGTGTTTTTAGTATAAAATCGTATGTACTCACACTTGTAATGGCGGTTATTGGTAGGTACTCGTTCGTAGGTACAATTTGTGAGTAAAAATTTTGCACTATACTTGGAATATCACGATCAGTAATCCTACGTTATTTCTGGTAAAACTTGATATTCCTTCCTTCAGTAGAGCATTTTAGCCTATTCTAAAGTCGCTTTTGACAATAAAAAACTCAATAATCTATCAAAATGGCGCGAATCGCCAGAAAATTAAATCTTTCCTATTTTAAGCCGAATTTGCAACCGTTGAAATAGTTGACGTTTTAGAAACTGAATTGAGGCGAGGTCAAAGGAAACAAAATCGACAAATTTGCACAAATAATTTATGTACACGTAGCTTTCTTACACAAAGAGATCGTTTAAAGCAATAAAGAAGGGTAAAAGACATAACACGGGACACAGTTTGACATTTTAGGCTCATGTTTTTCATCCACTGAAGCTTTTAACCTCAAACTTCATAAATTTGTAGATTCGTTACACATGATCTTGGGGGTGGGTTTTCACCCCCCCCCAGAATTCGCGATTTTTTAAAAGTTCCTAAAAATTTTCTAAAACTTTGTTAAAAGGATGCTTTTTTAAGCGTTTTTAGCTAACTATTCGCTCAAAAGTGCGAAATTTCCGGCGCTTGTACAAAGATGGTCCCCATAAGTCTTTGTACATTTTGTACACACAAATTTTTGGGTACTATAATATGGTACAGTAGCGATTTTAGTGTGGCTAAAACAGAGTTGTTCGACCTTTGGTAGTGTATTTTAGCTGATCTCTGGGTGTCTGAGAGCAAAAATCACTAATAATCGTCTTAAAACGGCGCGAAGCGCCGGAAAATTTGACATTTTTTCTTTTGAAATGCAATTTCTGCCATTATAAAGATATATAGAATACACAATTACTCATTTTGGCGCGAAGCGCCGAAAATTTTTGCGAATTTCACACCTTTTTTGCAGTTTTTGTCTTCCCAAAAATCTTTGTACATGTACAAAGACGATCCCCAAAAGTCTTTGTACACCGGGGAAAATCTTTGCCGAATACAAAAAACCGTATGATTTGTTCAATTTGTACCGACTTTTTTTATTTTTTTCCGACATTTTTTCAAGTCTTTATGCTATAGAAAGATAGAACATCGTCAGAAATGCTGAAAAACGATGTTTTTGACACGTACCAACCATTTTTGGACCCGAAAACGACACTTCAAGATATATAGAATAAGACATAAAAAAGCCAATAAGCACAAGTTTTCGCCAACAATGGGGGAGGTGGGTCAAAATTTTCTGACTTAGGGGGTGGGAAACACGTCCAACCTTGGATGAGGAATTCCTCAAAGCCCATTGCTATACGTACGGTTTTCGGCCATTTTCAGGGAAGGGGGAGTGAATGACCACCAATTTTTGGCCGAAAATCGCAAAAGGCACCTAAAAATGTCCAAAAAATGCAGATTTTTGCCAAAAATCGATTTTGGCTCGTGCATTTATTTTCGGAGCCATCTTTATACAATTTTAAAATACTTTCTGGCACGGTTTTTGGTATTTGGCAAGGATTTTTCCCGATGTACAAGACTTTCCGAGACTGTCTTTGTACATGTACAGAGATTTTTGGCAAGTCAGAAATTACAAAAAAGGTCTGATATTCGCGAAAATTTTCGGCGCTTCGCGCCGAAAATGAGTTTTTGTGTGTTCTATACATTTTTATAATGGCAGATTGCATTTTGAAAGGACAAATGTCAAATTTTTGGCGCTTCGCGCCACTTTAAGACGATTTTTAAAGATTTTTGCCCTCAGAAGCCCAGAATTTAGTTAATAAAATACACAACCGAAGGTCGAGCAACTCTGTTTTTACCACTTTAATATCGCTACTGTACCATATTATAGTACCAAAAATTTGTGTGTACAGAACGTACAAAGACTTTTGGTGGACTATCTTAGTACATGTACAAACGGACCTTGCACAAAAAACCGCTTTCTGGGGCAAAGTTTTAGTAATTTTAACGCTTTTAAAATTATTTTAAGGGAAATTCCAAAAAATTTTGTGCGCTTCATGCCGAATATCGCTAATATACTGTATTTAGCTTCAAGAAGGGGTATTTAACGCTCCAAAATCGGCATCCTTGTGCAGATTCAAATATCTTCGTATCTATTTCTACTGTTATTAATGATTTTACGCAAAAATAAGAATTATTTAATAACTGTGCAGTGTCACTTTTTTGCCGTTAAAAGATAAAATTGACTAATTTATCTTGATGATGCATTGAATTTATAAGCGCAGTGGTGCTTATTATATACAAGATCTAATTGGCATATTACAATTTATTTAATATAGTTTTATGTGTAAATTCCATCAAAAGCTCGTAAAAATCACAGCGCTTCGCGCCAAAATTATCAACTAAATTCAGCCTGAATTATCACATCTAGGACTGCATGCGGGTCGCAGGTCACGCACTGATAGTATGTAAAAATGTGTATATTTAATTATCGACAAAAATTTGTTCGCTCATAGAATGATTTTCCCGGAGATCTACGAACATGCACAAAAAAGCTCGTACGAAAAACAGTGTCGGCTAATAATGAACACCAGTTAATTTACTGGTCCCCCATTTTGGGATTTCACCCCTCCCTCAACTCTGGATCTTGGGAAAGAAATAATGATGAAACACCTTCAATTTTTTAAAAATAATCGTCCAGAAGCAAATCTGGGTGATTAAACTCATGCATAAATATAAGGTAAGTGACTGGCATAAGCAGAAAGCAACTTTTGGTACAGCTAAATCTTCATGCAATATGATTTTACAGTCATACAGTCATAAAAAAAGATATCTTTTTGCAGAAAAACAGGATGTCTTCCATTAAAAACGAACTAGATCCTTTGAACAAATTGAAAGGACAAGTCAGAAAAACTAATCAATGGGCAAAAAACATGAAAAATAAAAATAATGCAATAAGTTGTATTTTTCAAAGTAAACGTATATATGTATGTGTTCCGAGATAGGTTCACAATCAGGCATATTAGCATACTTTATTATCGTTATAGATCAGTAAATGAACCTAGACGTCTGAGAAACACAAGGGTTGGTCATAGTAATACTTGTCAAGTAAAGAGGAAGTACAAAAGCAGCGTTACGCGTTCATCAAGTCATACTCGTATATATTTATACAGGCCCGTATCCAAGGGGATAGGGGAGGGGGCACTGCACCCTCCAAAATGAAATGTGGGAATGATTTTTAGCTTATCTCCCCCTTTGCTTTTTTAGCCAAAAATCGCAAAAAAATTTCCGGCGCTTCGCGCGAAATTTGTCCCAAGCGCGCGGTTTAAACAATCCATTTTTAGCCTTCATACAACCGAAAGCGTGTATTGCATTTACGTCTTCTGTCCTTCACAGGTTTTATGCAGAAAACGAGATTTGTTAGAGAAGCGAAAATGATGATTATGAATTTGCTGATGAAATTTGACCATTTTCTCAGATATCCGCGTAGCAAAATTTGCAAACTGAAATTCATCCTTTGATTTCTTTGTGTTTCAAGAAATTTTCAGTCTCCCCTCCGAAATAAAATCCTTGATACGGGCCTGCATTTACATGAACCTAACATGGAACGGACGTGGTGTTCCATGTGAGGTCCTAGAGACTATAAGTATTTATAGTATACAAAACTGCGGTACTATGGATAAATGCGGTCAAAAATTTCTTAATCAGCAAGTCAAGAAAATAGGAGCCAGAAACTTGGTTCCGATGTAATGACCCAGTCAAATTTTTCGGAATTATACTTATTTAGAAATTCTGTAAAAAATGTTAAGTAAGGCAATTACTGTATTATCAATATACTGCCAAACGACCCAAAAAGCACATTTTATAGCAAATACAATTCAGTGTTCTATAATTTGAACAGAAAAAATCCGAGCCAACGCTGTGTTACGGTAATAGAGCAGCAAAAGACAGCGTTTCGTGTTAAGACACCGTCCCACATTACGTCTTTTACCCTACTTTAATGTGTACAAGCAATAACCGAAGTGTTGAAGTTTTAAGGAAAGGGATAAATAAATACAGTAAGTCGGTAGGTATATCTACGTAGGTAAGCGGCGCGCGCGAAGCGCTGAAAAATTTCAGAGTTCTAAGCCAATTTTAGCTTCATCTCTTGGTCAGCGACGGGCAAATCCGTAAAGATAATAAGGAATTCCAATCAAAGTGAAATTCTAGAGCAACTTATACAAGACAAGAAGAGAAAATAT
This sequence comes from Mermis nigrescens, assembly GCA_036768485.1. Classification (NCBI taxonomy): domain Eukaryota; kingdom Metazoa; phylum Nematoda; class Enoplea; order Mermithida; family Mermithidae; genus Mermis; species Mermis nigrescens. Next base: position 144,049 of record JAVLUZ010000261.1, on the reverse strand, counting down.
TAATTGTCTAGAAGTATATAATGCACGAAATTTGGTTAAACACGAATACCTACATGGTAAAACAGCGACCGAACAAAAGGACATACAGATCACGAAAAAATTTAAAAAATAAGTGAGTATAAAAAATTTTATTACAAACAAACAAACAGGAAATTTTATAACTAATAAACCAAACTAATAAAATAAAAATGACAAGATACATAATAGATGCAATTACGAATTAGTAACAGGACGTGCGAGTCAATGGAATGACATATTTTACGCGCGTCCCTCAAGATATCTAGATAAATCAAAGTTTGCTTACCTAGATTTAAATATGTTTAGGTTAGAAAAAGAGACAATAAAGTGAGAAAGATCGTTCCAAACTGAATTATATTTGTAAAAGAAATCAAACTTTTCTTAATTAGAATGAACAACAGGTATAACTAATTTAAATCTATTAATGAGCGCAATTTATTTGCCTGTGTGTCCAGGACATTTCGCATTTCTATTAGTGAGCGCAATTTAATAATAATAATAATAATAATAATATTTATTAGCCAATTACTACCGTAGAAAATGCAATAAAAAAATACATGAAGGAAGGATTTAACGAAAGATAATGTCAAAGAAAGAAAGAAAGTTTACAGCATAGCTAGTAATGGCTGAGACGTGCAGGCGGATCGCGCTCACGTACGCCCCTTTAGGAACTTATCTAAACAAAGTTTAGAAATCAAATCCTTAAACTGTTTGAAAGATATACAATCAACAATGCTTTGGGGCAAAGTATTCCAAATTCTAGCCGTCCAGTTTGCAAAGTCGTTTTTCCTACAGTCTAAATGAAATTTGCGGATATAAAGCTTTATATCACTTACCGAACTATTATCATTTATTTGCCTGTGTGTCCAGGACATTTGCATTTTACCTTATGCTATTTTCCTTGCGACTTTGTTTTATCGTTTTGTTCCGAATAAAGTATTAGTATTAGTAATGCCGCGGGTAATATTAAGATTAAATACAAAGAAATCATCAGCTTCTAAACATGATTCATGACAAATAATTTGATAGGTACATCAAACACAGGCAAATCTGCAAACGTCTTGATTCAAGTCTGCATAATTTAATAATAATTAAATGATAAACTAACAATTAATAATAATAATTAACATGATAATAATAATTAATACAATTACAACTAAGTACTGCAATCGGCGCGGCTTAAACACTACTGAACCGAAATATTTGATTGCTTGTCATTGTCAATTAAGAAGAATGCAATTCAATTCAATCCAGCGGCCGAAAAATTTTGAAATTTTATCTTCTAAAACGCATGTTCGGGAGTAACTTAAGAATAGTGTACTTTCAAAATACTAAAAAATAAACTTCAGAAGAGTGGATTTTTTTGCTCAGTGCTTGAAACATGTTAAAAGAAAGCGCGGAAAAAATTTCATCCGTCTATGATCAATATTACATAAGCTATGGGTTTCGTTAATTAGCCTCTTCTCGACCTAAGTATTTAAAGATTCAAACAGCTGAATGCAGAATCACATGTAGATACCCAATTTACGTCGACCTAATCATCTATACCTCGACCTAAGGATCTATACCTCGACCTTAGGATCTATACATCGACCTAAGCATCTATACATACATCGACCTAAGCATCTATACATCGACTACATCGATCTAAGCATCGATACATCGATCTAAGCATCTATACATCGACCTGAGCGGGAGCGACCACGACCTAAGCAGCTTAAAACACCTTTACAGATATACTAAGCCTAAGCCAAAGTATAATAGAAGCAAAAACTTAGATTTTCGTATATCTTATCAAGTAAAACCGAAAAAAACATGCAAAAAATATGAAATTTTTTTTTAATTTTTTAAAATTTCGAACAGGTTCCCGCACCTTTTTCTTTTTTCTCCTCCATTGCTATGCTTCCTTCCGTAATTTCAGCCCATATTATTTATTTCTGACAAATGTGTAAGTCCATGGATCGAGCCGTTTAATCGTCCCACCCAACACTCAAATCGAGAGTTGCCTGCAACTTTGCAAGTATGGCTCAGATTTGGCTAAACTGGCGAATATGTGTACCAAACGAAAAGTTGCAAGCAGTACATCAATCGATAGTTTCTAGAGCTGATTTCAGTAAAAAAAATTTGAGTGGGTCGGCATTATTGATGGATTTACTGTCGTTTAAAGATATCAGATTATCAAGGGGGGACTACAGGAAAAAACATCGGAAAATCGAAAAAAACGTAAGTTGCAAGCAGTACATCAATCGATAGAGATTCTGAAGCTGATTTAAGTAAAAAAATTAGGAGTGGGTCGGCATTATTGATGGAGTTACTGTCGTTTAAAGATTTCATATTACCAACGTGATAAGATATAGGAAAATCTAAGTTTTTGCTTCTAATATACTTAGGCTTAGGCTTAGTATATCTAAAAAGGTGTTTTAAGCTGCTTAGGTCGAGGTCGCTCCCGCTCAGGTCATTGTATAGATGCTTAGGTCGATGTATAGATGCTTAGGTCGATGTATAGATGCTTAGGTCGATGTATAGAGATTGACACTTTAACCCTCCTACGGCCAACATAAACAAATCGTCTCTAGGCCAACACAGTGAACTTTGTTCACCGGGCAACTTACAGTATTTAGGTGACATGCATTGGCATAATACAATGCCCAGAACATTGCCCACTCCTTGTTCGTTGATAAACAGAATTTTAAAGAATTTTCAATGAAACAGAAATCTATACTGTGAGATCTACAGTAAATGTCAAAAGCCCAATATCAGTATGTAACCTACTTTTTAACATTGCAATCTTTGAACTTGTATCGAGAAATACTAAAAATTTATACACAAGTACGTTTTTTATTGGGGTTTTTTTGCAAAGAAATGTGTAGATGGGGGTAGATATCAGATAGAAAAAATTTTACTTCATGAATCGCGCTTTTAGTTCCAAAATCTACTGAAAAGCATGCCTGGTGAACGGAATTAGTTCACCGTGTGGGCCTTAGAAGAGTTAAATGTCTGTAACTCTTGACTGGAATGAGACCCACACAAATTTTTTTTAAATGATCGTCTCATCAAGGTCTATCGAATGGTGTATCATTTGCTGAATTTGGCTCGGTACACATATTCGCCAAAAATTACCTCAGATTTTCACCAAATTTTGTTTCCGCGCTTCAATTTATCATGTTCTACCAGTTTGGCGAAGAAATTTTGGCATGCCGTATTCCTTTTGCTCCTTTTCTAAAAGTACCAATGCTCACCTCAACGATTTTTCGCAAAGATACCGGAAAACCTGGAAGTCCTTACCTGATCAAATAGTCTCTTCTCCCAAAATCCGTTTGTTCAAAAAAGAGCTCCTAAACATTGATTTTACAAATTTATTGTTATAGCATACCTAGTTGTATCACTTCCATGATCTTTGTATGTCCTTTTGTTCAGTCACTATTTTATCATGTATTTGCGTTTTATCAAATCTCGTGTATTTTTCTGACAATAAACACTTCTCTTATTTTGTCTTGTCTCTTAAGTTTTAGCCGCATGTTCGCATAATAAAAATTTCCCATAAGGCCAACTAAGCCCGAGAATGCTTTCCATTTGGTCGACAAACAAAACGAAAAGTAGAAAAAAACGGTGTGCCACCGAGCGCAGAGTGTTGTCAGGTCAAAATTTCAAAAACTGCTACAATTCGGCACTCCTCCTGTGCCTGGTGCACACCCAACTTTTGCGTGTACGCGTTTAGTACCTACAGTAATTGCATATAATCAAAATTAAGCGTACGATAGTACCTGCGGCTTTAATTTCTTAATATTTTCTAATACGCAGATTTCACTAGCGACATTTTTAAACTGAATTAAAACGCATTAGATGTTACAGTGATAAAAACAATATAAACTGATCAACAGTAAGCTGAAAAATAAACTGCATGTATGTATATGTCTTACAGTAATAATATATAATATTTTTACAGTACGCTAAATAGTTGTGCATGATAAAGGATGTTCCGATTTCTTCACTGTTCGGCGAAATCAATCACCGGCCGTTAAGCAACTGCGAAGTCGGGCGCTACAGTAATAAGAGTATTCTATTGTCGAGCAATTTCATGCACCAAGCCTAGGTTAAAAAAGACTACAGTAGTCTTATGTTCACTAGGTCTATTTTTTGCAGGCCTTACAGTAATAAAGCTTTTTATATTATATATGGCTTACAGTAACAATATTTTTAATGGCATGAGATTAATTCTTTATTTCGCTGTGAAAAAACGATCGATTTCTTCAGTGTTCGATGAATTAATTGCCGGCCGTTGAGAAAGGATGAAGTCGGGCGCTACAGTAATAAGGATGTTCTATTGTCGAGCGATTTCATACACCGAGCTGGGGTTAAAAAGATTACAGCAGTGGAAATGAGAACGACAACTATAGGTCACGACTTGGAGGCTCTTCTTGATCTAACTATGTATGCTGCTTTTTGTTCCTATTTTCGTAGGCTATTTCACATATCATAGTAATGTGCGGGGACATTTTGGTGGGACGTTTGGTTAGGATCGTTGTGGACGTTTTGTCAGGCACGTAGCTTTGGCGGGAATGGGGAATTCGGCCCCCCCAAAATTCATAAAAACGGAAAAATAGGACTTTAAACGTTATTTTGTGCTATTTTTGGCCTTTTTGGACCCACGACCCCCCAAAATTTGTAGGGCCACCTACACACGTGCCTGGCGGTGTCCAGTTTAGGACAGACTTCTGCAAGCTAAAGCATGCAGTCGAGGATGAATGACGGCCTGAGGTGAGTACATACGTGATCTTAGCTACAACGATCAATATTCAATGAGTCGTGAGCATTCATTGAACTGAAATTTTGCGAAGTTAAGCACTGTATGTATATGCCTCAGCCATTTACGTTTCTGTCCGCTTTCTAGAGAGGAAATAAAAAAATGTTACAGCTGGTCCATGGGCCAGCTTCTTTATAGCTAAACTAGTTGAGCTGCCCGGCGTTGCCCGGGCTGAACTTAGGCCTGATAGCTATATGGAATTAATATGTCTCTTGTATTTTTTATTTTTCAAGACTTTTGATGTTTTTGGGATATTTCTAAAAAAATTGTTGGTACAAACCATATTTTATTTTTTGGATTTTTTTAAAATGTCTTTTGTCAACCATTTTTTGATCAAATCCATATTTTTGACGTTACAGAATGGTTTTGAAAATTGTTTAGCCATAATCATATTTTTTGATGTTCTGGGGTGTTCTGGAAATTTTTTTAATAAAACCCATATTGTTGATGTTTTGGGATGTTTTGGAAAATTTTTTTTCGTCAAACCATATTTTTGATGTTTTAGGATGTTTTGGAAAATTTTTTTAATCAAACCCATATTTTTGATGTTTTGGGATGTTTTGGAAAATTTTTTTCGTCAAACCATATTTTTGATGTTTTAGGATGTTTTGAAAAATTTTTTCGGTCAAACCATATTTTTGATGTTTTAAAAATTTTTTGTTTGTTGTAGCAAAGGGTGTCATATATCACGTGATATGTTATAGCTGATGGTATCTCCTATCTTATATCACTGCATGTTATGGCACAGACAGGGTATCTATACCAAACCTATCTTATAGCATTGCCTATCTCGTAGCACAGGGTATCTTATATCCCATACTATCTTATAACATTGCCTATCTTGCAGCTCGGGGTATCTTATATCACTTCCTATCTTATAGCATTGCCTATCTTGTAGCACGGGGTGTCTTATATCACGTCCTATCTTATAGTATTGCCTATCCTGTAGCACAGAGTATCTTATATCACGTCCTATCTTATAGCATTGCTTATCTTGTTGCACATAGTATCTCATACCATGCCTATCTTATAAAATTGCCTATGTTATAGCATCATTTGGTTAAACCCGTATTTTGATGTTTCACAGTGCCGACCAATGCTATAACATATAACAATGTACATAGTGTCGCCAGGCATGCTCCTCTTGGCCGGGGTATCCCTATACAAACAGTATAAACTAATTTTTGAAAAAAATAGCAAAAAATCGGTCATCTCCCGAAATCGTGGAGGCTTATAGCACAGGGGCCAAACCCTGCTCCCTCCCTGCCCAGGGCCAATGGGTGCGTTTGTCGAAATTTCAAGATCGCTACGGCTCCTTCCCCCATTGGACCGACCTCGGCCCAAAATATCAGCCCACCAAATTTCATTGGGCCGGAGCCAACCCGGCACAAACATACGAACATACATACAAACAAACAAACTTTCAAAAATATATAGTAGATTTCAAGAAAATTTCTGGAGGCTTCACGAAAGTTTTTCTAAAAAAATCTAAAATCATAATGACGAATGGAATATAATCGGAATAATCATGAATGTTGTAAACAGTGTCATGATGGAAAGTCATGATTGGAATTTGCCTAATTTTGACTGATTCGTGACTTCTCAAAAACACACAAAAGTGTACTTATGTACTCATATAACGTTCATGTATTCAGTAAAAGTTCGTAGTTACATACAGACATGCTCATGGGGTTTGGGAGGAGGGTCCTGACCCCCAGAATGGAAAATTGGAATATTTTCTGCGAAAAATGAGGCAAAATAAAGGCAAACGAATGAAAATCAAAGATTTTCTTCAAAAGTGCTTGAAGTTGACCAGAAACTGTAGATTAAAGCCCGGTTCAGAAGTAAAAGTCGGCGATATCGCCGATTTTTGTCGGCGATATCGCCGATTTTACCGATTCAGTCGGGAAAGTCGGCGATATCGCCGACAAAAATCGGGAAAGTCGGCGATTTCGCCGACAAAAATCGGGAAAGTCGGCGATATCGCCGACGAAAGTCTGGAAAGTCGGCGATATCGCCGACTGAAAATCGGGAAAATCGTAAGAATCGGGGATATCGCCGACTGAAATCGGGAAAGTCGGCAATAGGTACATATATAATTTTTAACGCGTACCCTTTGTTTTTAGCCTAAAAAGGGACTCAAGAAAAAATTTTTGCTTTACACCCCTCCACCCAGAAATTTTTTACTGTGCATGTCTGCGGCCAAGTCAAAAATTTTCTGGGAAAAATAGGGCAGAAATAAGGGCAAAAGGTGATAAAAATCGCAATTTTTTCACAAGTGTCTGAATTTCGTTCTTTATCATGAATTGTGGTATAATTTGCGCTAATTTGACTTATCTAGCACTTTTTCAGTCGTTTTTTTGCCGTAAAAACCGAAAAAATTTTGAGCTTTATGGTACCGGCTGACCCCCCAGATTGACCATGCTGTGCATCTATGGTCTGGAGGCTCTGAGCCACACGTGGGCGTGGGGGTTTGGGTGTATGCACCCCCAGGAGGCAAAATACACAACATGAAAACCAGAATACCTCCCAGAAATCGATTTTCGAATTTTTTAAAGCATTTTTCGCGATTTTTTGATGCCAATGGATTGCGCTCGATGATAAATATCGAAAAATGGTGCTTTTTCGCCCTACCACCATTCTTAAGACCATTTTCCGACCTTTTAAAAATTTTTAAACTCCCCCAGAATTTTTGTGCTGTATACGTTCTGGGCCCCCAGAATCTGAAAGTCCCCTAAAAATCAAATCACCTCGGAATTCAATGTTTAATGCGATTTTTGGCATTTTGGCCCCATTGGACTTGTAGGTACGTACGTACATACAAATATGTAATAGCACAAAGTGTCAAAATGTGTGCAGAAAAGTCAGTTGAGTATCTCAGCTAATTAAAATTCATGACGTAAAATAGTAGCAGGTGTTTTTCCGTACTCGCAGCTACAAGTACGTAATATGTGTTATCAATAGGATTTGTTATGTAGTCAGGCACCTAGAATGGTGGTACCTACATTATATGTACTTTATGATGATCAACATGAACAGCTACGTACTTAAGTGGACAGCAGCATAGCGCATACTTCAATGCACCAAAAATCGGCGATATCGTAGAAAAATAAGATGGGTTCCTATTCTTACGATTTTAGTCGGCGACATCGCCGACAAAAATCGGGAAAGTCGGCGATATCGCCGACTAAAAATCGGGAAAATCGTAAGAGTCGGCGATATCGCCGACAAAAATCGGGAAAGTCGTAAGAATCGGCGATATCGCCGACAAAAATCGGGAAAGTCGTAAGAATCGGCGATATCGCCGACAAAATCGGGAAAGTCGGCGATATCGCCGACTAAAAATCGGGAAAATCGGAGCACTTCTGAACCGGGAAAAAGTGTCGGCGATGTCGGCGATATCGCCGATTTTACTTCTGAACCGGGCTTAGATTTAAGCTATTTTAGCGCTTGTAGCAGTTTTCGACACAATTTCGGCCCCAAGAAGTCTAATTTTTGACCCCCAGACCGGACATACTGCGCATCTCTGCACCTGACTGCCCAAAATAGAAAACTGGGAAATTTTCTGGGAAAAACGAGACAAAATTAAAGCAAAAAACGGATGAACATCAAAACTTTTCTTCAAAAGTGCTTGAAATTGATCAGAAACTGTAGATTAATTTAGATTTCACGCTATTTTAGCGTTTATAGCAGTTTTTGACACAATTTTGGCTCCAAAAAGACAGATTCTCGATTCCCACATCAGACCGGCTGACCTCCCCAGACCAGACCTGCAGTGCATCGTTTGTTACCTACATGAACATACCTATGTATTTCATTGCCAATCCTTGTACATACATAGTTTGCTTAATATCGGAAGCCGCTAGCCGATATGGTTTACTATATTAGGGCCGCTATCACAGATTTTTTCGAATTCTCTAGAATTTTTAGTGACCCTTATTTTTAGCGGTCCTGAGACGACCGCCCGGTCCGCCCCCCTAAACACGGCTACTACATATGTAACTCGAACAAATGTATGCGTACATACAATACATTCCCTAGTACGCCCGCCGACGACGCTGCTACGATTACACATGTCATACTGCGTACCTGAGGTTTTCGAAAGTTTAAAGCGACTACAAAAGTGTTTTAAACTAATACAATAATTATGATATTCTACAGTATGTTGAGTTATGTAGAGACACATGCTCGTGTTAATCCGCATTGCTGCATCAAAAGTTTAAACCGCTTTTGTAGCCTGTTTCTTGTTGGAAAAATGCAGAAAACCGCAGAGTTTAATGAAACATACTATACATAGGTACATATTTTTAATTTTATCCTTCATATGTATATGTGCATTAAGAGCAACAATAGCTAAGAAATGTGGTTGATACCTGTACTCACTCTTACCTATGCAGCAGGTACCTACTATACATTTGTTCCATATCTAACACGTTCACAAAGTTATGTACAATGTGGTTGATACCTATACTCACTCGTACTATGCAGCAGGTAGTACCTTCTATGCATTTATTCCTTATCTAACACGTTCACAAAGTTATTATGCATATATGTACAGGCATAGGTAGGTACATGAAATCGGTTCTACAAATATTTGCGTGCCTTTTGTCAACTCGCTTAGTTTGATCAAGAAGAGCCTCGAACTCGTGACCTATAGTTGTCCTTCTCATTTCCACCTCCTTTCTGTAATCTTTTTAACCCCGACTCGTTGCATGAAATCGCTTGACAATAGAACAATCTTATTACTGTAGCGCCCGACTTCATCCTTTCTCAACGGCCGGCAATTGAATTCCTCAACACTGAAGAAATCGGTCGTTTTTTCAAGGCGAAATAAAGAATTAATCTCATGCCATAAAAAATATTATTACTGTACGCCAAATATAATATAAAACTTTATTACTGTAAGGCTTGCAAAAAAATAGACCTAGTGAACATAAGATTACTGTAGTCTTTTTTAACCCCGGCTTGGTGCATGAAATTGCCCGACAACAGAACATCCTCATTACTGTAGCGCCCGACTTCGTCGTTGCTTAACGGCCGGTGATTGATTTCGCCGAACAGTGAAGAAATCGAAACATCCTTCATCATGCACAAATATTTAGCGTACTGTAAAAAATATCTTTACTGTAAGACATATACATACACGCAATCTATTTTTTAGCTTACTGTTGATCGGTTTATATTGTTTTTATCAGTGTAACATATAATGCGTTTTAATTCAGTTTAAAAATGTCGCTAGTGAGATCTGAATATTTGAAAATATCAGAGATATCAGAGACGCAGGTACTACTATACGCTAAATTAGAATGTTATACAATTACTGTTAGTACCTAACGCGTACACATACAAAAGGTGGGTTGATATTTAATGCGCTTATGTAGCTTAATATTCAGCACATCTAGCAAATTGCCTTAAACAATCTGTTGAATATTCTGCTACAGTTGTAAGCCGTAAAGTAAAAATGGTCCGTTTGGAATGGAATAGACTATAGTATAGATAAGTGCAATACATTGAGCAAAAAATTTTTTAATGAAAATTAAAAAAGACGCAAAGCTTATGTGAGACAGACTATAAATATAAACTTACTGTCTCTGGCAGCTACAGCCAGGATTGTCAAGATGGGGATTTCCCCCAAAATTTCGGTCGTTTTGAGGCCGCTGGCGCACTTTTTATCGATTGATGTTTTTTTGCGCTTATGTATGCTTAACCATTGGTTGTGGGGGGTTTAGGCGGTTTGAGAGTACAAATTGGGGTTAATACTAATACTGATACCTTATTCGGAAAAAAACACGAGGGTAAAACAAAAGTCGCAAAGATAATAAAATAAAATGCGACATGTCCTGGACACACAGGCAAATAGATTGCGCTCACGTGTGCCCCATCGAAAAAATTCCCAAAATCAACCTTTTTCAAATTTCTCTTAAATGTCTCAACATTTGGAGAACTTAGAATTGTGGAGGATCGTTCCAAATTCTAGCTAATCTAGTAGCAAAACAATACTTTTTTACAATCAAGTCGAAATTTTTCTAAATAGATCTGATTTGCAAATGCATTTCTAGTACGCGAATGACCATAAAACTTATAAAAATCTTCAGAATGCAAGAGGTTATTGTGAATAATATTATACGTAACAATTAAATCAAAATAAATGGAAAAATTGTGTTATTACCGATTTTGCAATTTATTACAAAAACAGCAATTTTTCGGGTTTCTAATCATCGCGAGCATCGCTAGAAACCCCAAAACTGGCTGCGGAAACCAGGTTTTCATATGCAAATTAGCCTGATTTGCATAGTATGCAAATTAGGCAAATTTGCATACTGCAAACTTGATTCATGGCATATCTTTGGTTCATAGTGCTGCTCCTGATGATTAGAAGCCCAAAGAAGCGCTGTTTGAGGCTTCAGATTGGTGCCAGGGGATGATCGGAAAATATTCGTAATTAATGATTTTTCAATTTCTTACAAAACAGCCGTTTTTTGGGTTTCTAATCATCGCGAGCATCACTAGAAACCCTAAACTGGCCGCGGAAACCAAGTTTTGATATGCAAATCAGCCTGATTTGCATAGTATGCAAATTAGGCTAATTTGCATATTGCAAACTTGGTTCAGGGCATGTCTTGGATTCATAGTGCTGCTCCTGATGATTAGAAGCCTAAAAGCGCTGTCTGAGGCTTCAGATTGGTGTCAGGGGATGATCTAAGCCTAAGCCAAAAGATGGGGCAAAAATTGCTTTGCTCGCTTCGCTCGCTCCGCAATTTTCGCCCCACCTGACTCAGGCTTACATCATCACCCTGGCACCAATGATGAAGGCACATAACTAAGCCTAAGCCTAAGCCCATCTTAAGCTGAACTGAATGATCAGAAAATATGTTTCAAACACGCCATCTCGAGCTGTTCGCCAGTAAATCGCAAAGTTGCACCTCCGACCCAGAAATTGACGAATCCAAGAACTTTCCAAATCGGTAACTTCGAATTCTCAAAAAACGTGTGCTTGCGCAAGCCCGCTCGCACTCCGCAAGGCCGCGCCTTCTGTTTCCTGGACCGACACACGCGCCCGGCACGTCCATATCCATCCATCCACCCATGATTCATCCTTGATTAGAACCATCTTCCCGCCACATGTTGGACAGTCGTATTCGCCTGCGCGTGGAACCAGTCCCAACTCCACCAGCTTCTCGGGCAACCCATCACGATCTTCGCAAAATTTCACGATTTTTAATAAATTCATTTAAATCGTTTCCTGAATAACAAACATTTCTGTAGGTAATTATTTGTGCAGTGTATCACTTCATATCTATAATTCATTTCCAGCGCAAACAATATGTAAATCGCGATTTTACAAACTATTATTCATCATACTATTGACACATAATCATGCCACCCATTTCCAACATATTCACCCGTCGGAACACTGTGATCTAATTGACTACGCGCGCGTGGGCTCTGCATCCCCTTTTATAGGTCATTTTTCCAGTCATGCTAGAAAATTTAGCGCGAATCAATTTGATTCGCTGTTGACGGATTTCGCAGAGGTCTAAAAAAAACAAAGTTTTGCGCTTTTTCCTACCAATCGCACATCAGTCTCTTAAATGTTGTCCAATCCCATCGTCGCCTGTGGTGATATATAGAAAGTACTTCGATTTCTGTGATACAGTACTATTTGTGATTAGATAATTTTCATAAAGGAAGGTACTTGATCAAATGCGTTAAGGCTTTACTAAGATCAGTAACAAGACCAAACTTGTGTTCAACAAATTTTTACTAATACCATATTCTATCGTTTCTATAAGTTCATTCCTCCCTAATGTTTCTGTCCCTCCTACATCCGTACCAATCATTTCGGATCATGTAATCGTCTGTTTCATTGAACTTTGAATGTCACTTATTTATCCGGACAAACCTATTGGGGTTTGAAAATTACCTCCCTCTCAATTTTATGTAAATGCCCTTGAAACTAATGCGGTAAACGTGATATTCTACAGTATAATGAGTTACAAGGAGTCAAACACATCCGCCTAATGGTGTTATCAATTACCTACTTCATGTTTATATGTAAATGTCCTTTAAACCTATGCTATTTACTTTATATTCTACAGTATAATGAGTTACAAGCAGTGAAACACATCCGCATGTCTGTTTTTTATTCCATATAGTCTGTTTCATTGTACTTTCAGCGTCCAACATTTACCCGCACACCTAATGGGGGTATAAATTACATGGTGTTATCAATTACCTACTTCATGATTTTATGTAAATGTCCTTTAAACTTATGCTATTTACTTTATATTCTACAGTATAATGAAACACATCCGCATGTCTGTTTTTATTCCATATAGTCTGTTTCATTGTACTTTGAACGTCCCACATTTACCCGCACCCACCTCATGGGGTAAAAATTACCTACTTCCTGGTCCTTTACACTAATGTAGTAAACATGATATGTACAGTATAATGAGTTACTGAGGAGTCAAACACATCCGCATGTCTCTTTATTATTCCAAATAAACTTATCACATGACTAATCGGTTCAGGATCGCTTCACTCTTTCTCTAATTCTGCTTCGCCTTTCCTCTGTCATATTTCCATCAGCTTTGCAGCTTGAACGTTCCGGTTTTCTTTCCGCGGCTGCCACTTGGCTGGTCTTCGTTTGTTCTAACACCCCTATGCTTCTCCTATCGCGGTTCGCTGGTTCCAGAAACTCATTTTTCTCGAATGATACCCGGATGATCTAAGCCTAAGCCAAAGATGGGCAAAAATGGCTTCGCTCACTTTGCTCGCTCGCAATTTTTGCCCCATCTGACTCCAGGCTTACATCATCCCCTGGCTCCAATTTGAAGGCACATGACTAAGCCTAAGCCTAAGCCAGTGCTAAGCTCAACTTAATGATTAAGAAAAATGTTGTTTACCACTCACTATTCTAATCCTCCAGTTCGTCGGGCCTTTGTCACAATTATCAATTAGCAAAGTGCGGTGGAGCATCAAGATGAGTGCAAATCAGTAGTAGTATAGATTTTCGGGTGCGGATAAAAAACCGGAACGTTCTGGCTACTAATCTGTTGAAATATGATATAGTTAAAGGGCAGCAGAATTAGTGTTATCAACTGAAATTGACGAATTCAAGGACTTTCTATGGGTATACTCCGAATTCTCAAAGAATGCGTGCTCGCAAAAGCACACTCAAACTCGTCCTGGCCGTCGGTGCTTTCCGCTTCTTCACTGATACATGTGCCCACTACATAGCGATTCCTTTCATATTCACCTGTCCGTACGTACATTGAATCAAATCTAACAATGCGCGGGAGCATTGCATCTTCCTTTTATAGGTAATTTTTCCTGTGTTGCTAGAAAATTTGGCGCGAAAGAATTTGATTCGCTGTTGACGGATTTTGCAGAAGTCAGTGAAAAAACGAAATTTTGCGCTCTTCCCTACCAATCCCATGACAGCCTCTTAAATATTATCCAATCAGACCGTAGCCCACAGTGAATATAGCAAGTCTTTCGATTTATGTGATACAGTAATTTTTGTGAATAGATGATTTTCTTAAAGGAAGGTACTTGATCATTTTTGGTAAGGCTTAACTAACAACAGAAATAAGCTAACTAACAACAGAAATATGAAAAACTAACTTATTTTGTTTGTTTCATGTCTTGCAGCTGTTACGTGATATTCTACAGTATAATGAGTTACACATAGTCTGTTTCATTGTACTTTATACGTCCCACATTAAGGTTTATGTACCTACCAATGAAAAACTAACTTATTTTGTTTGTTTCATGTCTTGCAGCTGTTACATGATATTCTACAGTATAATGAGTTACACATAGTCTGTTTCATTGAACTTTATACGTCCCACATTAATGTTTACGTACCTACCATTATGTTTATGTACCTATATACCATTTGAACTCCTTCACACTAATGCGGTTCTCGTCATATTCTACAGTTTAATGAGTTACAAGGGGTCAAACACATCCGCCTATATCTTTATTATACCAAATAAACTTATCACATGACTAACTGATGCTTCAACATATGTTTTTCGGTTCAGGATCGCTTCACTCTTTCAGTTGTTCTGCTTCCCCTATGCTCTGTCATATTTCCATCAGCTTTGCAGCTTGAGCGTTCCGGTTTCTTTTCCTGCTGCTCGGTCTTTACTCGTCTTCCTTATTTCATCCACCTCTCTCTGCTTCTCCGCTTGCTGTTCGCTGATTCGAAACTCAGTAATAATGAAATCCACCCAAATAAATTCTACGGAGTTCAAGCCTCTCTAAATTTAAGGCTTTTAACCTTTCATCATAAGAAAGTCCCATATATCCAATTAACCTTTAAGTAAATTTTCGCTGTACCCGTTCAACCCTGTTGATATCAGAAAGCAAATAGGGGCTCCATACAGTTGGAGCATACTCTACTAAAGGCCGAATATAATTCTTAAAAGCAAGAACCAACATTTTAGGATCACGTGATTCAAAACATTTGAAAATCAAAGCACTCATTTTCAAAGCCTTTGCTGATATATTAGTACAATGACAACTAGATGATAAGTTTGTTGTTAAGGAAACACCTAAATCTCGAATTGAGGAACCTGCGTCAGATAACAAAAAATGGTTTATGTGATATGTAACTTTAGGATTAGCGTACCCTAGATATAACACAGAACATTTAGGGAGAGATATGCTTAACTGATTTTCTTCAGACCAGGAAACCAGCTTATCTAAATCTTTTTGCAACAAAGTATAATTTTGAGAAAAATTAAAGAGCTTTAAATCATCAGCAAAGAAAAAGACTTCACTATGCTCAACAGCTTGAACAAAATCGTTTTCAAACAACAGAAACAAAGAGGGTCCTAAAACGCTACCTTGAGGTACGCCACTAATAACTGGTTTTCTATCAGAAAGAGCGTCGAAAATTTTGACCTTTTAGTACGATTTGTCAAGAAAGAAGTTAACCAATTTGATAGCATTCCATTTATCCCATAATGCTTCAACTTCTCTATCAATTTAGAATAAACGACAGAGTCGAAGGCTTTACTAAAATCGACATAAACAACATCAATAGGAATAGATGCGTCAAGTGATTCAACCCACATATTTGTACACTTCAAAAGCTGAGTTTCACATGACTTTCCTGTTTGAAAACCAAACTGCCGTGAAAGAAATTAGTTTTCGACTTTAAAGAAGCAATTAAAGCTCTGTTTATAATATACTGCATAATTTTACAAGTGACGCAACAAAGACTTTGGCAACCTTGAAAAGGTCATGAAGCTCGGACCAGGGATAGAAAAAACTCAGATTTGAAAATTTTGAATTTTTGGTTTTTTCTAGGTTTTATTGGGATTTTATTGGGTTTTTTTATGGAAAGGATAACTAGAGATACATACCTACAGTAGCTGGGAACACTTCCTACCATCGTTTTTTCCCCAGCGATTTGGTTGACATCAGGGTTGGCAAGGCAGGGTTTTTTGAACTTGGGTTTTTGGGTTTTTCGTGGGTTTTTTGGGTGCAAGAAATCGTTGGGTTTTCGGTTTTTTGGGTTTTTTATCCACAGGTTAAGAATTTATTTGTAATGGAATTGAATACTGTGTATTGTCAATGTTTTTTGTATCATGGTTGTTCCTTTTACAATTGCTTGCGATGCGATGCACGAGGTTAAGTGTCCATCCATTCTCATCCTCTCCTCCTTCCTGTTGCTGTTTTTCTCCTATAGTATATACTTTTCAAATGAGAAAAGCCGCCCAATAAGGGCTATGTGGCAATGTGGCATGGATTTTTCTACTAATATGGCAATTTTTTTGTTTTTTTTCTTGAAACAGAGCAGAATTTATGAAGAAATTTCAATATTATGCATTTAAAAATTGCTCTGCCCAATTTTTCATTCTGTTCACACAGCAGACAAGAAAAACTTATGAAAATTTGCGAAATGGTGAACTTCCAAAAATACTACTCTGCCCGATTTTTCATTCTTTTTACTTAGCTGCTACGGAGTAGAGCCAGATCTCTAGTACCTTAATATTCTAATATTGTTCTGAAACATTTGACTGTATTTAAATATTCTCTAAATATTAGACTATCTGCATAGGTTTGTATTTTTAGTAGGTACTGTTTGAGCATGACGATTCATTATTCGAGGTAGTTTTATCATCAGAGGATGAGTCAGCGATGAAGAGGAAGGGGATACTACAGTGATGGCTGGATAAGATTACAGTCACATATACCTATTAATATGCTGTTCTTGTTTCATTTCATACAATGAGGATTTTATTAAAAATCCATTTTTGTCGTAAGCGTTTGTATGCAAAGATAAAATTTAATTTTACAGGAGAAGTATTGTGAGCCTGCTGCATTTTCAATAATTTTTTGAGAGCTAGATCCAATGCATCTGTTCTGTTGGCTAAATCCTAGTGTCTGACTGAGCATTTAAGAGTCAGATGCATATGTAGAGGTATGTAGCATGGATTGTGCTTGTGCATAACCATTTTTGTTGTTGAATTTTGTGTATTAGCTGAATAAAGTTGTTGTTTACTTGTTTTGTTTTGTGCCTTGAAGCTGTTGAAGTATTCTCAGCTACTATCTATAGCTCGAGCTAGAATTTTTATAAAAAATTCTTAAAAAACTCTTAAACAACCCAAAAAATCCAAAAAAAGCCACAAAAAACCAAAAAAACCCAAAAACCCAAAATTCGAAATTTTCAAATCTGGGTTTTTTCCATCCCTGGTTGACATTGTAGTCCAAACCTAAATTTTTTTTCCACTTTTTCCGACCTTTTTCCATGTTTTTTGAGAGGTCTAAAAACAATAAAAATAGAGCGCCTGTTTTGAAAAATCAGTGTTTTTTAAGTAGAAAATTTTGTGTACATATGCAGTAGCAGTGTTTGATGCACTTTTTGTATAAAAATTTCGCGCTCTACAAAAAATATCACGAGCAGTATATGTTATTTATGTTAAAACTTGAATTTCCTTCCTTCAGTAAAGCATTCTAGCGAATTCTGAAGTCGTTTTTGTCAACTAAAACTATAATTTATCAAATGGCGCGAAGCGCCAGAAAATTTTGAAATTTTAGCTCTCTAAATAATTTTTGCATTATAAAACTGTGCAGAAGGTAAGGATTTTCAATCGTAGTGGAGTTCTTAGGACCAAATTATTAATAAAAATGTTGCAATTGCGCCGCGCGGCTTAAACATTAAATTACAAATAAGAACCTTCTCTAAAACGCGTTTTTGCATTACAAAAACTGTGCAGAAGGTAGGGATTTTCAATCGTAGTGGAGTTCTAGACCAGATTGTCGATAAAAATGTTGCAATTGCGCTGCACGGCTTAAAGATTAATAATAAGTAAGAATTAAATCAATTCGGCGCAGCGCCGAAAAATTTTTGAAGTTTTAATTCTCTAAAACGCATTTTTAACATTACAAAAATTTTCCACAAATGCCAATCAAGCCCAAAAATTTTTTTCATTTCCCAAGATTTTGGTTGACAAATAGACCGAAAAGTGGAAAAAAACGGTGCTTCCTACAGCTGCAAGACACGAAACAATCAAACAGCAACAACTTTATTCAGCTAATATTGAAAGCCAACACAAAATCGATCGTTCATTGCGACTGCCACATATATGTATGTATCTTCTCAATGCTCGGATATTACCAGATTTTAATCAAAAAATGCACTAGCTCTCAAAAAATATTAGGAAATAGGAATGCCATATCAGGCTCGTAACCATTTTTCTATAGAATTTAATTGCGCAGTTGCGAGTATGTTTAGAAATGATGGCAATTGTAAGCTAGAGTATGACATTTTTTAGTATAGGCATTGTGTTGACCATGACTGAGGTTGGTTGGCCTTTACTAGTCAAAGGAACAGCATAAAGGAAACAAAAAGAGATAATAAATACAATTTGAATCACCTACAGTATTTATTTTAGTCCATTTGAAAAATTGGTAATCTGTGGATGGATAAACAACACAAAAACCCAAAATCTTATGATTTTTTGCACCCAAAAAACCTAAAAACTCAGATTCAAAAAACCCAGCCTTGCCAACCCTGACTCGGATAGACAAACTACAGTTTTTAATCCAATGCATGAAGCCGCTCACAACGCTTAGGACCGTCTCATACTCGTCTATCGCTATCAATCATTAATGTCATACGTCATCGTCGTTAATCTGTAAGTGATGCACATACGTGTTTACTACCTGTAAACATACGTGGGCAGCAAGAAAATTCTGGGGGTGCAAGATTTTTTGAAGGTCAAAAAATGGCCTTAAAAATGGTGGTATGGCGATAAAAACACAATTTTTCGACGTTTATTATCCAGCACTATCCATTGGCATCAAAAAATTGTGAAAGGAACGAAAAAAATTTTCAAAAATTGAGAATTCTGGAGGTATTTTGATTTTGGGGTATTTGGTTTCTGGGGGTCCAGACCCCAGACCCCACGTCTAATGTGTGCCTGTATACCTACACATAATTTGGTATCTGATTTATAACTCACATTCTTTGATGACTGATAGAAATTAGAAAGAACGTATAACTTTGTAAGTGTCATACCACGCAAAATTTTGAAAACCTTAAAATCGTCTTAATATGGTTTTTATTCATCTTTATCTTTATTGTTTTGTCACGCGCAAGATTAGCACATTTTGTGTAAAATGTACGTAATCAATATACTTTCATTTTTTATCTATATTTGCAGAAGATTGGGAAGATGAGAATGAACGATAAATTATAATCAGTCGAGACAACTAACACGATTGAAGTTTTCTCTGGCACTTAAAAACGTTTTTACGAGCTTTTAGCTTTAGAATACCATTTTGATATGGACAGGGCACAGTAGATGTGTAAATAAAATTGCATTATTGCGCGAAGTGTTGCTTATTTCTAATGTTGCTGATATGTATAATGTCAATTCATTTTATAACAATAGTATGATTGCTCAAATATCGATTTTTATAAGCACCATTCTAATGAAAGTTGCCTCGTGCTCAAGAAAATTTCGGCCGTTACTATGACGTGCTAATGGATACTAAGACTTTTGGACAAAAGCAATATAATTCTATTGCTTTTTAGTGTATCTTTCATCCAACATTGCTTAAAATTTTGGCGCTTCGCGCAGAATATTTTACTTAATTTATTTAGCCTCTAGCGCCGCTTTGAGCACTCCACAATCGAATTTCATACAGTGCAGAAAGATTATTCATCCAGTCTACTTTTTTAAAGATCTTATTAAAGCACAATGTAATAACTGACAACTCCGCACTCTCATTTGTTTTAAAAACATCCGCTTCTCAAGCGCAGTGACACCCGTTGCCAAATTCAACTAGTAAACGGCAACCGCATTTTGTTGCTGATGTTGTAATAGGCGCTAAGCATTTCAGCTTTCTGAGTCCATTAAGTTAGAAGTCAAATAATCTTGATTTAGTATGCATTTTTTAATTTGCTCAAAACTATGATTGTTATAGTACCTTGCCTACCGAACTGCACAACCATGGAAATTCTGGGGGATTTAAAATTTCGCAGTGTCTTTTTGGGCCTACAAATGGTGGGTATGCGTCAAAAACGTCGTTTTTCGGCGTTTTTGACGATGCTTTATCATTCCAGAGCATAAAAACGGAATTTCGAAGAAATAATAGTCTAGCAAACTGAACGAAATATAGCCAAAACAGGAGTATATGGCTTGAAGCGCCGAAAATGTGACGCTTTCGATTAGATAGATAGCTAAAAACACTTAAAATGCACATTTTCTAACAAATTTGTGGAAACTTCAAAAAATGGCGAATTCTGGAGGAGAGCGAAAAATCCAGACCTCCTATGATCACATATGCTACCTACTGACGTCAGCGCAGACAACAAAATGACCTGCAAAATATGGTGTTTTTAAACAGCATATCAAAACATAAAAGGCATGCATTACTTACACGGCACATATTTTATTTTACATGGACATAAAATAGCATGCTAATGTAAATCAACCAATGCTAATAGCAAAATTTTTTATTAGCATCAGCTGCTAACGAGGGTCGTCCTGAAAACGAAAACTCTAACTTCAATATATTTTATACATATTTTTATCTCTACGCGATTAACGTCATTAAATAAAATAAATAAATAAAAATAAATAAAAATAAACATGATTGTTAATGAAAATAATGAATGCTAAAAATAAATTAATAAACGTGCGAGTGAAAATAAACTGCTATACAGTGAAGTCTGCATCATAGTTGCATGTATTTACTACTTTCGTTTTTTATATAAAGATATACCTATTTATTTTTGTTTTATTCAGAAAAATTTCTCGTACTATCTCTATAGGCAGGGCCGTTTCAAGGTGGGGCGAGGGCGCCACCCCCCTCCCCCTTGGCTGGAAAAAATTCTGAAAGGTAAGTTAATGCGCGGCAAGATTGAAAAATTGACTGTCTTTATGTAAAATCTTCAAAGTTTCGGCGCTTCGCGCCGGATGTGAAGTATTTCCTATCATTTTGGCCCAAGCGCGACCAAAAATGACATGGTGTTTCTGAACAGCTATATTAAAACATAAAAGGCATGCATTACTTAAATTTATTAAATTCATTATTATTATCATTACTTAAATTCATTACAAAAAATGACATTTTTTATAGTTTTTTGTGTCAAAAATTTTTTTCTCAAAAAATTCGAATTTGATCATCTAAATGGATAGAGCTTGTCGAAAAACGTCGAAAAATACGGTTTTTGCGAGCTATCCTGATGAATTTTCCGAGATATTGACGAATTTATGTTGGGACCGCCCCATAGTTTCCCAAGGTCAAAAGTTCAAGGGGTGAAATCCGAAAATTTAGGACCACTAAATTTAGAGTCTAGCCTTTTTTGCAGGTCAAATATGAAAAATGGCTTAAGTATCCTATATAGCATGTTTTAATGTGAAAAACTGCATTTTTAACGACTTTTTGTCCCATTCTGACTAGTTTCGTCACTTTTGTAAGTAAAAAAATATAAGAATTAATCGAAAATTTTGACTTTTCAGATCATTTTAAGTTCATTCTAGGTATTTTATGGGTAAACAAACAGGGCCGTGCTTAGAGGTTTAGCGGCCCTGGGCGAACTTTATTTTGGCGGCCCCCATAATTTTTAAAACTGGTTTTATAGGCATCATAATTATCACTTATGTATATCCTTTACATATGTACCTATATGTTCGCAGTTGCATCTTACTGTAAATTTACTAACAAAATATATTATTTTTAGTAGGTATCGTATGTTTTTTCTCAAATAATTTACCTATTTCGTGAATGATGACGTGCTTTATTACAAAATATACTTGCCTAGCTTTCTGAGCGGCAAACTGGTCAATCAATTGCAAAAAATCTAACGAAGATGATAAATCCTTTTCAATTGAAATAATCGCTAGTGCACTTAGACGAGAATCAGTCATAGTTGATCGCAAATATGTCTAAATATATCTAACAATACCTATTGCTGAGGCCACAGCAATAGGTATTGTAAGTAAAATTCTGAAATCAATTATAAGGTTCGGGAAAACATCCTGGAAGTCATTTGATAGATATTTAAGAGTAGCTAGTGGCGAAGTTAATTCATTTGGACTTGATCGAGCAAGAACTTTTAGCTCAGTGTACATGTCTGGTCCATGTGCATGACTTGAGCGATTCATCATCTTCCCATGTTTTTAAAGCTGGTATTCGTGGGTAGTGCTCAATGAGAAACCTTGAAAACGGTATTTCTTAGCCATACCATCATTTTTAAGACCATTTTTCGACCTCTAAAAAACCTTGCACCTACCCTCCCGGGATTTTGTTGCTGCCCACATATGCTGCAGGGGTCTTAGGTGGCGCGGTCAAGCGTTCCCTGCGGGGTCCGGGACAGAGTCCCTACAAATTTTGTAAAAAAGCATTTTAATGTCAAATAATAACGTTAAAATTTTCGCAAAAACGGCCGAATTTCGGCCCTGAATGGAGCCCAAAAACACTCAAAATTGATGAACTCTTACATCTCACAAAACTTCTGAGCTGAAATGCGTTTTTCGACCTCTGCTAATTACATAGCGCAGCAACGGGTCGCTGCCAATAAGATATAGAAAAATGTATAAATTGAAGTTTTTGTTCTTACCCTTTTCAGGCCCATTTGTGACCTTCTTATTGAGAAGATGCAGTTCAGAAAACAGGAAATGCACAAAAACATAAGAAAATTTGGCCATTTCTTTCATTTAAAATAGGATTGTGTCCTTGTAAAGAAAGACAAAAAAGCAAAGAATAGACAAACTGGTACACAATCATTTTCGCACTTTTAGTTTTATGCTCAACAAGCATGCGCACTTTCATTCAATGAACAAATAGTGCATTAAATTACTAGTGATGTGAAGTGCTAGATTATTTCAGCTGATTCAAGCTTTTAAATTCATTTGATCTATGGCTCGGTGCAAAGCGCCGGAAAATTTTGACATTTTAGCCTTTTCGAACTCAATTTTCTGGACACACATTATTGCAACAGAAAAATCAACAATATGTCTGAAAAATGAATACAAGTATAGCTCAGTCAGCGTTCTCTTAAAAATGCAAGTAAAGATTTCTAACTGACTGGGTTTGCATTAGAACGTCGAAAAATCGATCCTTTTGAACGTATGTATCGAATTATTGTAAGAGGGCCGCCAAAAAATGAATTCTATACGGCATGCACTACAACTTTTTTAGCGGCCCATAATTTTAGCGGCCCTGTGCGGCCGCACAGTTCGCACCCCTAGGCACGGCTATGTAAACAAAACAGAAATGTATTAGTCGGCGCGAAACGCTGGAAAATTTTTAATATCTTTGCTGCTTTTGTACCCAAAAATCATGCAGAAAATGTTTGATAGCTCAAAATCGTCCGACAGTGATTCAAGTCTCGGACCCTGAGGTGGGTGTAATAACCCCCTCACCCCCTATAGGAATGTGTGGACCGCCCTTCTCCCCCTTGGCCTGATCCTGGATACGGGCCTGACTACCTATTAGGGATGGGACTGGCACCGGCCGGTGCCAGCTTGGCACTGGCACCGGTGCCAACTAATAATACAGAAGAAGATTTGACTTAATTCTCTCATCTTATTTACGAAACAATCTTCCCAATTTAGCGTTTTACTCTAACTTCGAATTATGTTCAGATGCAAACGTTAATACTCCATTCGTCAATAAAAATAATTACAATTTTGCAGTGGTTGCACTAAGATTTTGACTCATTCTGTACGTAAGTCGTAAAATATTGTGAAACTAAAGCAAAAATTTGGTTGTTTGACATGATAGGATGTTATCCGATTATTTATTTAATTTTTTGAAAACAAAATTATGATTATTTGAACTCTCATGTAGGCGTTATTAGCAATTAGAGTCGTCACTGAATACCGACATACATGCTTACAAGCAAACACGTTTCTAATTTTTTTCAATCCTTTGCTCAAAATTGTCATTTTGGACCATTTATCGATGAATTTCATTGAATTTTCTCGAAAATTAGTTGATTTCATATTTTAATGAGAAAGTTTAGTAAGAAATGTGAAAATAGTGTTTTTATAGCACAGTTAACTACCCATTTGTTTATGCTCATTAGAATATAGTATTAGGAAAATTTTTACATTAGCCTGCCCTCGGAATTTTCATGCTTTACATCATAAATATGCTGTGAAAGAATAATAAAAGAAAGCTATGGCAGAAGCTGGTGGATCTTGCGTGATTAAGAACAAAATGATAAATCAACTATATATGTGTACATAATCGTATGCGCATTACGAAGCATAGCTGCTTTATTGGTACTTAGCCCCTTTAACACTCTCACACAAAGTATAGCACTATATTGGCACCGACACCGGCAAAAAATGCGGCACCGGTGCACCTCTAGTGCCTAAACGTAGTGTTTATGAGAGCGCTCTAAATGACTGGTAGGAAATGATCCATAGTCTGTTTCATTTATCCGAGAGCTTTTTCAATAAATGTTTACGGAGGCTACAGTAACCCCTCCTTTCTTATTTATTGTAGGTTGCTAGATTCACTGTAGCTACGTACATATGTACGTAGCAAAGATGGGGTTTTCAATAACATTTTTGCGACATAATTTATTCTCGTCTTCCAACAGATCAATCAACTTACAGATAAAAATCGCGCATTCAGCTTATCCTAAGTTGATAAACACAATAGACTAAAATGTTAAGAAACGCCGCAAACTCCCGCATAGCTCAGTGGCAAAACGTCTACTTGTCGTCGAAACAACCCGGGTTCGACTCCAGCCGATAGCTTTTTGTTTAGCGCACGTACTGTAGTATGTCCTAGCATCGATTAAATGCTTAAATTAAATTTATTTGGGCGGATTAGTGCAGTCAAAATGGAAGAATTCCAGCCACTCGCCCTCCCCTCACTGAACTGATCTGCCGAATTACAGTAATTCGTCTTGTTTAGCTTACTGTAGCCTTTAAAAAATTTGATTGAAAAGCTCTCAAATAAATGAAACAGACTATAAAATCGCTTGTTTCCACATGGAATTTATGGTCGACGTTTGAGTCGTTTATGGATTGTCCTACCATTCGTAAGGCGAAAGCGAACTTTTTGATTTTTTTCTTTAAAATTTTTCGGTTCAATTCTTTGAATTTTTCTTTATAACAAATTTTTAAATGATCGAAATTTAATACTCTATTGAGAATTTGGAAACGCTAAATGAAAATTAGGGAAGTGGGACTCAATAGGATGGCTTAGCTGATTTTGAATAACCTTTTATTGTTTCATTTTATTTATTAGGTGGTATCTATTTACCATTTTATTGCATTTCTTATTTATAAGTAGGTACAGAATACTCATGCCTACCTATTTTCATTTAGGAAGTTTGAGAAGAAGGTTACTGGATCAACAGTGTCAAATTTCTCTACTGTTGTAGACCAGGCACTGAAAACAGTGCTCGGACAAGTAAGCATACACGTACGCATTAAAATTATTCATGTGTTCTGAGTAATAAACGTATTTTTTAATATACGTACCTATTTAATTCATTTATTGGCACTAAATATTGATGTGTCTAGTTTAATCTAATCTCATCTAATCTAATATAATCTAGTCTAATCTATATAATCTAGTCTATCTCTAATCTATCTTTTAGGTTGTAGAAAGATTGATTGTGGAATATTTAAACTACGCTTTGGACTAAATTAGGTAGCAATAATGATATGCTGGAAGGTTTTCAAATTTTGCCGAAAAATGCCAGAAAAGTATAATTTTAATAACTAATTTTTTGCCCCAAATAACGTCTGTGTATTTTACGTTGTACAAGGATCGCTCTTTAACTCTATAAGACCTCAAAATCTTTTTCTAGTACATAAAATAGCCTGTAACTAATTAAAACAGCCAGTCATGAAATTAATTGATGAGGAAAAGAAACAGTTAATTATCTTGGAGACTGGGCAGGCACGGCATAGGTGCTTAGGTCTGGGTCGGTAGGAGGGGTTAAATTTTTAGAAATTCGGACCAGTAAATTTAGTGATCAAGTCTTCTTCTGCTAGTCAAATGAGGAAAATAGTCAAAGTAGCCTATATACAACATACATGAAAGCTTTGCATGGTAATAACGTCCTTTTAAGCACTTTTAGTCCATTTTGACTGCATTATGTCCATAGGCGAGCAGCACCAAAATTCTGAAGGGAAGCAAGATTCAAAGGTAAGAAAAATGGTCTTAAAAATGGTGGTATGGCGAAAAAGACACCGTTTTTCAACGTTTCTCATCTATCACTATCCATTGGCATCAAAAAATTGCGGATAAAAAACAAAAAAATTTTCGGAAATTGAATTCTGGGGTATCTTGGTTTCTGAGAGGGTATTCGGCTTTCTGGAGTGTGGGGGTATCCGGCCTTCTGGGCGTTCGAGCATACCCCCAACCCCCACGCCCATCGTGTTGTTATATCGCTTTTAACACTATAACATTGAAATTGATCAATTTGGCGAATAGATTTTAATTCTCTAGACCATTTTGACACAATTTTGGGTGCTTTTTGAGTCCGGAAAAATTTTGACATTATTACTGCTTTTGTCCTCGAAAATGAAGCAAAAAATGTTCTGTCTACTCAATCGCTGGACGCTACCTGCATATCTGACCCTTCAGTGTGGATACCCAGCTCACCCTCCCCTATGTGCATGTATGCGGGCACGCAGGTAATCAATCAGGTATCGTTTGTGACGACCATAGGTGGGCGGCACCAAAGTTCTGGGGGAGTGCAAGATTTTTTCAAAGGTCAAAAAATGGCCTTAAAAATGGTGGTATGACGAAATGGCATCAAACAACTTGCGAAAAACGAAAACAATCCATTGGCATCTAAAATTGCGAAAAACGATAACAAAATTTTCAATAATTGAATATTGGAGGGGGTATTTTGGTTTCTGGGGGTGACAACCCATTATCTAAAAAGTGATCAATCGTTCGGCAATCAGGGAATCGTTCAACCATGATTTTAGGTTCCCAGTATGGATGGAAGTCTTACTTGGACCGCGCGTGGGCGTGGGTCTCGAGCGGACATGTGCAAGGGTCTGGGCGCTTTGTCTAGCCCCAAAATGGAAATATGGAAAATTTTCTGGAATACGAAAAAATGAAGGCCATAATGGATGAAAATCTCTAATTTTTGCAAAAGCGCTTGAAATTTACCAGGAACTGTGGATTTGCGTAGCTACGTAGTTTTTACCCTATTTTAGCATTTATACCATCACTTTTTCGTCACTTTTTTGACATATGTAAATTTTTTGAGCTCCTGGAAATCCAGGCTCGGCCCATGTCACGTTTGTCTGTTACCAGATCGATAAAGCCATGTTTCGCATCATTTTTGACTTAATTGATGCTTTTGTGAATGTGTTCACTAATGAAGTTTATGCCAATCTGACATTTCTAACATTTAAAGTCCGGACTTGCCAAGTGTCACGAAATTATTGCGTACAATAAATCGACGAGTACTGGTGAGATAAGGGTTGAAAAAAGGTAGGAAGAGTTACTCGTACATATGTTAACTTCTGTCATATGTACAGGCAATAATGATATACGTATTGGACTGGCTTTCTTTATAGGTGGGCGGCACCGAAATTCTGAGGGGTGCAATATTTTTCAAAGGTAAAAAATAGCCTCGAAAATGGTGGTATGGCGAAAAAACACCATTTTTCAACGTTTCTCATCAAGATCATTGGCTATCCATTGGCATCAAAAAATTGCGAAAAAACAAAAAATTCAAAAATCGAATTCTGCTGGGGGGTATTTTGGTTTCTCGGGGGGGGGGTGCATCCCAGGTGCGGCTTTCTTCGTATTCTTCGCTGCTTTATTTTTTTAAATTTTCTGTAGTAAGAAATTATCTGGGCGTTATGAGCTACATGATAACTCACTTTAGTTTGCTAAGTATTTTTATCATCAAATTGCGTGCGTTGGAGGATCGAGGCATAATTATTATCAAATTATGCGCATTGGACGTTCAGTCAGAGCCATAAAGTTGTTCTGCTCACCATCCCCAAAGACCAAGATTATTTTAAGCCCCCTTCTTGCCGATTTTTGGCAATAACTTGCGTTTTTTAAGCTATTTTGGATGCTTTTTGTCATTTGTGGCCAAAAATTTGACGTCATTTACCCCCTGTCCCCTATAAATGACTGGCTACACCTCCCAAAATTTTAAACTGCTACATGACTGATCAGAGGCCTCAGGCCTCTATGAGATAAGGAAACAGTTTTGAAAATATAAAAAAATAATATGGTTTACTGTACGACAACTTTTGATAATAGTTGAAAGAATTTTAATATTCTAAAGTAGTTTTTTAGTCTTTTTAACAAACATGAAATGTTTTACACATTTTCCTGCGCTAAATATTGCATTAAATGTTGAGTTCTTACGCTATTGGTATGCGTTGCTCTGAAATTTCGGCCTGACAGTCTCTCGTTGGCATAATCGGTGGCAATTTTTTAATCAACGATTCAAGAGCCCCACCCTGCCTTACGGGTATCAAGCTGGTAGATGCAGAAGGTCGGGTTCGGTAAATATGGGGGTGAATTCAAGAATTAGAGACTAGCAAATCAAATTCTTAACGCCTTTTTTGCTTGTCAAATAAGGACCGAGAAAGTGGGACATTTTAGACTATTTAAAGCGTCATATTTTATTTAAATTATTTATTTTCATTTATCTGAAAAATGTTGACATCATTACCGCTTTTTCCCTCGAAAATTATGCTTAAAATGTGCCAGCGAGCACGAAACGCACCACCCAGGGGTTAACACCAGGGCCGTATTCAGCAGGGGGCGGGCGCCGCCCCCCCCCCCGAAAATGAAAAATTCTAAAAGTAGGTCTAAAACACCACAGAAACAGCTTTTCAGCGTACTTTTGAGCTAGTAAACTCGAAATTTTTCGCGCTCCGCGCCGGATCTATCGTTTATGTATAGTTTTTGTCTTCTAGCCCGCCCAAAATCGCTCAAATTTTAGTTAGACATGTAGAATATGTCAAATTTATTCATTTTCTGTAATGTTTTTCTTTGTAAATGACAAAGATTAATCACAAAGACAGAAGTCAGGAATTATTCGTCGATTGAATGATGAGAAATCAGTTGTGTAGATTGTTTAAACGATAGAGTTGTGCAATATGAGTAAGGTATAAAGTGAAAAATTTTAATTTTTCCTGAAATTTTTTTAATCATTGCATAGAGTTCGTTGAGATATGCTGAAAAATGCCTTTATTTTTGCCTATGTCCTTATGGTTCTCGAGATATTTGACCTTAAAATTTCCGCCTCCCCCCGAAATAAAATCCTGGATACGGGCCTGGTTAACACCATATATGATCTGGGAGGAAGGTGTTTCGCGAGGGTTTGCATTGCACCCCCTTTTCAGAAAAGTGTTTGCCCCTCCCGGAAATTCTTTTACCTCCTTTATTTCCTAGAATTGCCATTATCCTTAATATTTTAAAAAATTTGTAGTTTAGATATCTATTTGCTTTAAAGGTGTCAAATTTTCGCGTCGTATACTCTTTTGTTGATTATAGTTTGTTCAATTTATACGGTTTTTTATATTTTTTTGAAATTTCTTTGTTTTTATGCATTAGAATAGAACATCGTCAGAAACGCCGAAAAAGGATGTTTTTGACGCGTATCCACCATTTCTTAACCCAAACAAGGCACTTTAAAATTTAAGCCCCTCAGAATGTCCATGCTTCACATATGTGGTTGTTACCCCTCTCACCCAGTGTTTTTTTGTACTTGGCAAAGATTTTTTCTGATGTACAAAGATTTCTCGGGACCGCCTTTGTACATGTGCAAAGATTTTTGGGAAGATAAAAATTGCCAAAAGGGTCTTAAATTCGCAAAAGTTTCGGCGCTTCGCGCTGAAATAGGTAATTGTGTGTTCTAAATATGTTTATAATGGCAGGAATTGCATTTCAAAAGGAAAAATGTCAAATTTTTCGGCGCTTCGTGCCGTTTCAAGACGATTCATTAGTAATCTTTGCCCTTAGAGACGAAGAAATTAGCTAAAATGCACTATCAAAAGTCTAACAACTTTTTTTTACCACATCAAAATCGCCATGCACTATATATATATATATATATATATATATATATATATATATATATATATATATATATATATATATATATATATATATATATATATATATATATATATATATATATATATATATATATATATATATATATATATATATATATATATATATATAGTACTCAAAAATTTGTTGTACAAAATGTAGGTACAAAGATTTTCAGGAAAACAAAGACTGTAAAAAGGCGTAAAATTCCCAAAAATTTTCGGCGCTTCGCGCCGAAGTGAGTAATTGTTTGTCCTATTTATCTTTAAAGTGGCAGAATTTGCATTTAGAATGGAAAAATGTCAAATTTTTCCGGCGTTTTGAGACAATTTTTAGTAATTTTTGGCGTCATAAACCCAGAAATAAGCTAAAATACACTACTAAAGATCGAAAACACTGTTTTACCGTACTAAAATCGCTACTGTACCCTAATATATTACACAAAAATTTGCATGTAAAAATGTACAAAGACTTTTGGGACCATCTTTGTAATATGTACAAACGGACCTTGTACAAAAAAACTGCTCTCACCTCTTTGTACTTAACGTTCAGGCAGCTTTTATCCATCTTCATCGATTCATGAATTTTTATTTTGAATATCTTATAAAATGAATGTTTCGTCAAATTATCGACATATGATTAATCATTTATGATGTATTAAGTTTCGCATCAATATCGGATCGGTCTGCATATGTACATACAGGCCCGTATCCAGGATCCGGTCAAAGGAGGGGGGGCGACCCAACATAAATTGGTCTATATCTCGGAAAATTCGTCGGGGTAGCCCGCAAAAAACCGCATTTTTGGACGTTGCTCGACATTCTACCCATTAAGATAATAAAATTCTGATTTTTTTTCAAAGTTTGTTTTTCTATTCAAAAGGCTATAAAAGTGTCATTTTTCGGACCGGCTTGGGCTAAAATTATGGAAAATACGTCACATCCGGCGCGATGCGCCGAAAATTCGAAGATTTTGTGACAAAGAATGCTATTTTTCCACCTTTCCGTGCATTATCTTACCTTTCAAATTTTTTTCCGACATATATAATGTAATATATGCGCAATTGCCGAAAAACTCAGTTTGCTTGTAATCGATAATTTTTCAGCTTAATTTTTCCAAAATAAAAAAATTAATCAAGCATTTGTTTTTGAGATAAAAAGTTTTTAATTAGCAAAAAATGCCACTCTTCGGTATTTGGGGCGTATGAAGAAAATTTCAGATTGGCGGTTAGCCTAAATTTGGATAGGTATAGGATCACGCGTGCGCCCTCTGATGTGGCCCCTCCGAAATGTGCTGCGCTCTTGCGTCAAAAAGCCGATTTTCCTATGTATTCGACTTAAAAGCTTCATGATTTTTCTCAATTATGTGAAAAAATTGCATGTATTCATATGAAATTTATATGATATTATTACCCTTGTGTATTAGACAATCCAGTTGCTCTTCTAGGATTTGCATATTGTTTGGGCCGCTTTGTCGATTTACGGCAATCATTTTGGACAGCCTATTGCATTTAATGTTCTTAAGGTAATTTATATTATATATAATTTAAATTTAAAGTTCTTAATTTTCATCGGTGCATGTTTCTTAATGCCCAAATTTAATATTTTCTTAGATTTCTCTTTCAATAATGAGCAGAATTATTTAAAATTTCTTGAGCGAAAATCTTTAGTGCGATGTGCTTAAATTTGACGAATTTTGGAGCATAATGATTTAAAATCATAAATTTAAAAGTTGTGAATGGGATTAGCGCAACTGTTTTTTTCTAATCAGTGTTGCAATAGTTACATAAGTACAAATTTAAAGTTAAATTTGTACTTATAATTGATAATATTAAAAAAATAAAAAATTATATAAATCTGTATTGTATAAATAAATTATATAAAATTATATAAAAATCATGTGAATAGTACATAAATCTGCCAAATTCACGACACAATAGCTCTAAATTTTGGGAAGACTAGCTGCTAGCTGGCCATTTTCAGATCCAAAATTGAAATAATTAAAAAGCAAGTTTTTGCCAAAAAATGGTGGGTGAAAGTTGTGTGACTTTGGGGAATAGACGTCCACCACATTCCGTTACATCTGACATGTAATGGGTGTATCATTTAAACGATGCTATAAATCTAAGTTATTTATGGGGTGTTATGAGTGCGCAATATGGATTTACGATTCATAACAACAGATCTTCGAAGAAAAGGGACCATGATTTGGCTGTTTGCCGCATTTATATTTATGCCTCTGGCAATACTCCTACTATTCATGAACTTGGCTTTTGGCAAGAAGCCAATACCATTCAAAAATTTGCACAATAAACACATTTTAATAACCGGCGGTTCGAAAGGCATCGGGCGGGCTTTGGCCAGAGAGTGCGTTAAACGGGGCGCTCATGTGACCATAATTGCCAGGAATTTCGATCAGCTGGACGCTACGAGAGACGAACTGACAAAATTCGTGATCGGGTAGGCAATAAAGCGTGTTGTTAAGTGAAAGTATGATGAATTTATTATTTATGCAAAGTAATTTCAATTTAGCTTAATTTTAATGAATTTGATTTTAAAAATATATTTTTTGCTACAGATATCTAATTTCAATAATCTTACTAGTTATGTATTAATGTACGTATATATATTTAACGGCTCAAAATTTCGGTAGGGGATAGTCGGCTTTCTTAAGGGAGGGTAAACGACCATCTATTTTTGGCCGAAAATGGCAAAAAGTATCTGAAAATTGTTTAGAAATACAATTTTTGCCGAAAAGGGGAAATCTAGCATTCGGGGAATGGGAAGAGGGCCGATTGTTGATGGGGGATTCCCGATCCACTCGTTGCTTGTGTCAGTATAAACCAGTGTTTTTGTACAAGGTCCGTTTGTACATGTACATATGTACAAAGACGATCCCTAAAAGTCTTTGTACATTTTGTACACACAAATTTTTGGGTACTATAATGTGGTACAGTAGCGATTTTAGTGTGGCAAAAACAGAGTTGTTCGACCTTTGGTAGTGTATTTTAACTAATTTCTGAGTTTCTGATGGTAAAATCACTAATAATCGTCTCAAAACGACGCGAAGCGCCGAAAAATTTGACATTTCTCCTTTCCAAATGCAATTTCTGACATTATAAAGATATATAGAACACACAATTACTTATTTCGGCGCGAAGCGCTGAAAAATTTTTGCGAATTTCAAACCTTTTTTGCAGTTTTAGTCTTCCTAAAAATCTTTGTACATGTACAAAGACGGTCCCCAAAAGTCTTTGTACATCGGGAAAAATCTTTGCCGAATACAAAAAAACACTGGTGTAGACCTCTACTTTTTTATTGTCAAAAACGCGTCCGTACTTTTACAGAGGTAGGCTAAGAATGTGCATTTGTATGTAATAGCAGAGTTTCATTTTTGGAGGTTTAAGATCAGGCTATCAAAAAAATGAGAGGTGCACATTTTTTTGAATAAGCACTGTGGGGTCCAGCCGATTCTGAAGCACTGTCGTTTATAGGATAATGATATTGTATAATTTTCCGTTTTGCACCAGTTGAATTTAATCTTTTGCTGAGTTAATTCGCAGTTTTTAAGTTTTTTAGAGATTCTACGCGGATAGTAGATAGCAAAATTATTTTCATCGATTACATAGCTGGGCAAGCCTTTAAAGTCTCGGCTGGTACCGGAGCCCAATTTTTTGGTTGGTTGCCTAAGTCAGAAAAGTGGTTGCTACATAACTCCTGCGTGTAAACATTTATGCATCGAATTTTTAACATGGTAGTCTGGTTTCCACGCAAAGCCCATTCACAATTTCACGCGAAGTCGCACTATTTCTCGCGACATAATTTTTTAATTAAAAATGGTGTCAAAATTAGTATGATGTAAAAAATAGTGCAATCGATAATTTGCATAGAAATTCTGTTTAAAAACTAATTATCATTGACGTTTATCTTGAAGAGATATTCACCGCCTTTAATATGCTTATTTTTATGCAATTTATTGTGTAAAAATAAAACTTACTGAGAAAAAATAGAAATAAAAAATAAAATAAAAACTCATTTCAAATACAAATCCTGCTCGAAATGCACGAAATTCGTCAAAATTCAGCGCAACCTAAACATCAATAACAAATAATAAAGTTAAATCAATTCGGCGCTAAGCGCCGGAAAATTTAGACATTTTACCTGTTTGAAACGCAATTTCGCATTATAAAAATTGTCCAAATTCCGGCGCGACGCGCCGGAAAATTTTGAAATTTAAGCTTTGTGAAACGCAATTTTGCAATACAAAAATTGTCCGAATTCGGCTCGGCTTAAGCATCAATAACAAATAATAAAATTAAATCAATTCGGCGCGAGGCGCCGGAAAATTTTATGATTTCACCTTTTCGAAACGCAATTTTGCATCATTAAAAATTGTCCGAATTCGGCGCGGCTTCAGCATCTGTAACAAGTAATAAAATTAAATCAATTCGGCGCGAAGCGCCGGAAAATTTCAAAATTTCACAAACATCAATAACAAGTAATGTATGTATAAAAGACTAGCGTTTATTTACACATAAAGCAGGTGGACAGACAAGTATGTATTCTCAATACATCGATGTGTAGAAGATCACAAAAATACATCATGTGTTTTATTTTGATCTGACGAATTATTATTTTCTCTAAATTAGGCATTAGGTACATATAATCTCTGAATTATGCATTACTTACATACCGATTTTCAGAGCCCAGTAACCGATTTGGTTGCCGGTGTTGTTGGGATCTGAAAAATGTTTGCTGAGCTCCAAAAATCGGTGGTTGGACTCAAAAAATTGGTTGCTGAGGTTTAAAAATCGATTGCTAGGGTCAAAAAATCAGATAGTAGGATCCGAAAATCGGTTGCTGGTTTTTTAAAATCAGTTCTTGGCTACGAAAATCGGTTGCTGGGGTCCTAAATCAGTTGATGGGCTCCAAAAAATCAGTTAGTGGGGTCCGAAAATCGGTTGGTGGGGTCTGAAAACTAACTGGTGGGCTCAAAAAATCGGTTGCTGAGGTCTAAAAAAACGGTTGCTGAGGTCTAAAAAACGGTTGCTGAGGTCTAAAAATCGATTGCTGGGGTCAAAAAATCAGTTGGTGGTGTCCAAAAATCGGTTGCTGGGGTCTTGAAATCAGTTCGTGGCTCCAAAAACCGGTTGCTATGGTCTAAAAATCGATTGCTGGGGTCCTAAATCAGTTGAGCTCCAAAACTCAGTTAACGGGGTTCAAAAATCGGTTGCTGGGGTCTCAAAACCAGTTAGTGGGCTCAAAACATCGGTAGATGGGGTCCTAAATCAGTTGGTAGGTTCTAAAAATGGGTTGCTGAGGTCCTAGATCGGTTGCTGGGGTCCAAAAATCGGTTGCTGGCATAAGTGGGCAGCAACAAAATTCTGGGAGAGGAGCGGGTTGAGTGTGTGCAAGATATTTTAAAGGTCAAAAATGGTCATAAAAATGGTGGTATGGCGAAAAACACCATTTTTCAACGTTTCCCATCGAGCACTATCCATTAGCATCAAAAAATTGCGAAAAAAAACAAAAAAATTGAATTCTGGGGAGGGGGGGGTTGTTTTGGTTTCTGGGGGAATCCAAACCTTCTGGGGGTGCGTACCCCAAACCCCTTCCCACACACACGTTTGTTTGGCGGGGTCTAAAATCGGTTGCTGGTGTCTTAAAATCAGTTGCTAGATTCCAAGAATTGGTTGTCCCCAGCAACAGATTTTTGGACACCAGCAATCAATTTTTAGACCCCAGCAACCGGTTTTTGCAGTCCAGTAACCGAATTAGGACCCCATCAACCGATTTTTGAATCCCACTAATTGACTTTTAGATGGTGGACCCTCCGGCTGGTACCGAACCTGCTCCGGCTGATACCCGGTTGAACCTGGTTGAACCCCTTGCCCAAGTGTGATCGATTCATTTGATATAACGTCAGATTTATACATGTAACGGCTCGAGATTTCGGGTAATAAGGGGTTCCAGGCAGACATGCATCTCTGGGGGGAATGGGGGTTCGTACCCCCCCCCCCAAATTGAGAAAAATCCCCGGCCATTTTTATAGAGGGAGACAGGCCCGTATCGAGAATTTGGCTTAGGAAGGGAGGCGGACCCAAGATAAACTGGTCTAAATCTCGAAAAATTCGTCCGGATATCTCGCAAAAACCGCACGATTTTCGACATACTATATCCATTAAAATCGTAAAATTAAAACTTAAAAAAAATTCTAATCTCTCAAAAAGTGTCGTTTTTAGGTCGCGCTTGAGCCAAAATTATGGAAAATACTTCATACGTATCTGGCGCTAAGCGCCGAAAATTTGAAGACTTTATTCACGTCAAAGACACGCAATTTTCCCGTCTTTTTGTGCATTGTGGCCGCCTTCTTCGTAAATACGGCCCTGGGGAGATATGGAAAAACTATACATGATCATCGTGTCGGGGTTTAGGGGTTTCCAGCCCTCCTCCCATGTCAGCCAAATTTACACCGCCCTCCCCTCAAAAATTTTGTTGCTCCGTAGAATTCGCGATTTCCCAAAAGTTTCCGAAAAATTCGTCGAAAGTTTGCTTTTTAAAGCTTTTTTTAACTATATATTCATCCCAAAATGTCAAAGTTTTGGCGCTTCGCGCCATATTACTCGTTTTTAACTATATTTTCCAATTTGTTCGAATTTTTTGATTTTTTCGAATTGTTTTATGTATTTATGCTGTAAAAAGATAGAGCATCGTCAGAAATACTTGAAAATGATGTTTATGACGCGTATCCTCCACTTTTGAGCCCGGAAAAAGCGCTTCTACATTTTACCCTTTTCTCAGAATTCCCATTACATGCAACTAATGTACAATTTTAGGCCAAAGAGTGAAAATGGTAAAAAAAACAGCCAAAAATGGCCAAAAAACTCAAGCTTTTGCCAAAAACGGATTGAAAAAGTATTTGACCTTGGGGATGGTGGGCCGACTAATTCTGGGGCATGATCCTCCATCCGCCTCCTACATGCATTTTCATATTGATTTTTCCTAGGTCCTCCCAGCGGATTAGAACCGCGTCAATTGACCTGACCAGTGCATATTCTGAGGTCAAGAAGTCCTTAGATCATTGTCTCGGAGACGAGCCAATCGATATGCTAATCAACAACGCGGGTGGTGCCAGGGACGGTTCTTTCGACCAATTAGACGCTTATATTTTCGAACAGCAAATCAAAACGAATTATGTATCAGCTGCTCACGTGACTAAAGCGTGCATCAATCGTCTTAAAAAGGCGGCTCTTACGTCAGAATGTGGTACATAAATGCATGACGTGTGCCTGAGCGTCTGGCACGTAGCTGGCCGTCCTATTTTGTGGGGACCAACACCGATTTCGGGGGACTAAGCCCAAAAAGGCTAAAAATAGCACAAAATAACGTTTAAAAAGTTATATTTTTCCGATTTTTCTGAATTTTGGGAGGGTCTAACCCCCCACCCCCCCCACTTGCCCCAGAGATACGTGCCTGCTGATCGTCACTAGTGCTACATATTAGCTTCAGTGAGTGGATGAAGCTTAAAAAATCGAAAAAGAAAATAAAAAGTGTAATAAAAATCGATAGGGCGAAAATTACATTTGAAAAACTAAAAAAATCCCTAATTTTATATCAAGTCACTGGCGTCTAAAAAATTGGAAGATATACGGAGAAATTTAAAATATTGATTTCTGTGGGTAAAGGGTTTAGTATAGGTCGCGGGGTCCGCCAGATTCTGGGAGGTCAGCAGCACCTATCAGACCCCAACGACATGGTGACTAGGAAACAATTTAGCAAGATACTCGACTTCAGGTTGAAAATCTGCAATATTGACCATTCCCCAAATTTATCCCTTTCTCGCCTTATTACGTCTTTTTTCTCGAGTTTGTTCAGGCGCCTTTTGGGCTCAGATTTAGCCCTTTTTGGAGTCGAAAAAATAGCTATATATTCTTTTCAACCTTAGGAAAGACAACTAAATAGCATTTCTGAGCTCAAGCGGTATGTTTATGAGTCCAAAAAAGGCTATACACGTATAGCTAATTTTCTGAGCCCAAATAGGCTATATAGCTCATTTTCTGAGTCCAAAAAGGCTATATAACAATGCCTTTTCGGCCGGAATGGCTGTATAGCCATCAGTTCTTCAGAGCTCAGGGGGAGTAATACCTGCCTCAGCATAGGTGGGCGGCATTGAAATTTTGGGGGTTGCAAGATTTTTCAAAGGTCAAAAATTGGCCTTAAAATGGTGGTATGGCGAAAGAACACCATTTTCAACGTTTCTCATCGAGCACTATTCATAGGCTTTAAAAAATTGCGAAAAAAAAACAAAAAAATCCAAAAATTGATTTCTGGGATTATTTTGGTTTCTGGGGTGTGCATACCCCCCAACCCCCCCCTTCACGCCCACGTGTGTGCCTCACCCCAGGCTCTTTTATGTCGATGCGAATCTTTTTCGGATTTTGAACCAGCCAGATTTTCATTTTTTCCCCAACCAAACTGCGCATTCATTCTAGTTTCCAGTCGTGCATATATCTCTAAGCTTATGTAGCTTCTTTCTAGCATTAACTATCTTTTCTTATTTGGAGAAATGATTTTTTTAGTTTTGGAATAAAAATCGTTTTTTTCTTCCTTTGGAATAGACTCAATCATAAGTCGATCTCGTCTGGCCGTAATTTTGCGACTTTTTTATAGCTAGAGATGTCAAACTTTACTTGACTAGCTGGGTGCTTCCGATTTTTTATAATCGGGCTTTTCAGTTTACTTCAAGTTATCCTATCTACTTGTTTATTACATATTTGTTATTGTTATTATTATTATTAATATTAATATTGCTATTATTATTATTATTATTATTATTATCAATATTATTATCATATATTATTATTATTATTATTATTATTATTATTATTATTATTATTATTATTATTATTGATATTATTTCGAGTTTACACTATAATTACACTCCTGTGATTAAACATACATTTCGCTATGCTTCTCCATTGCCTGATCCATAATTCGTTTTTGATTTATTTTGCGCATTAAAACCAATGCGCTTGCTTTGCTCTGTTTTTAAGCTCTCTGCTTTTTATTTTCTCGCTGTTTAGCTGTTTAAGCCTTAAATTCAAATTAAAATAGACTCGACTTCTAAGAGATATAGATGCGAGTGCGATACCTTACCGACTTCAATCTTCTGGTCACTTTCTAACGAAATTTTAGATTTTTTTATAACGATCAAAGATGAATCTAGAAATCAATTAGGAAATTAATCAACTTGACTAATTGAAATTTTAAAAATTAATAGAGTCAATTTATTACGTACATGTAAATATCGGATTGCTTTTTCAAGGCACTCGAATCGTTTTCTTGTCGTCGCAAGCCGGTCAAGTGGGTTTGTACGGTTATACGGCTTATTCGGCTAGCAAATTTGCCCTGAGGGGTTTCGCCGAATCTCTGCAAATGGAATTGAAGCCGCACAATGTTTGGATTACCATTGGTAAATCTTAGGCACGTGTGGGCACGAGGGTAGGGGGCACACGTGGGCGTGAGGGGCGTTTGGGAGTTATGCACCCCACCCCGAGAAACCAAAATAACCCCCCCCAGAAACCAAAATACACCCCCAGAATTCAATTTTTGAAATTTGTTTTTGCTTTTTACGCAATTTTTTATGTCAATGGATAGTTCTTAATGATAAACGTTGAAAAAGGTGTTTTTCGCCATACTACCATTTTTGGGGCCATTTTTTGACCTTTGAAAAATCTTGCACCCCTCTCTCCCCAGAATTTTGGTCGCTGCCCACGTATGGTAGGCGGGGGGTATTTGGGCCCACCGAGAATCCAGCGGTCCCCTTCCCTTAAATCGATAGACCCTCCAGAATAGAATTTCTGGTGCTATTTTGGTGATTTGGCCCCAACGGTCCCGCCCGCCCCTCCCCAGAATTTGGCTCCTGCCCATCTATGGTCTTAAGGCATATTTTTGTGCAGTCGTTTTGTTGTACTATCATGCCAAAACTTTTTGTTGTTGCTATTTCTACGTTTTAATTATAAATTTATTCAAATTTGAGGAAGCTTCCATTTTTATTGTTTTGCCTGACCTGGATATCTGTTTTTTATCGCAAAATTAAAAAAAAATTTCAGTTGTCGACTCCAGTTGAGAGTAAGCGGGCAGGACCGAAATTCTGAGGTCAAAAACGTCAATTGTCAAAAAAGGGCTGAAAAATTGACGATGCGAAAGCATGATTCTTAGACTTTTGTTATTGAGCTTCATTTATTTGTGTCAAAAAAAATCGTCAAGACGATTTTTCAAATTTGAATCCTAGCGCTTGCTGGACATTTTCAAATAAATAATTATATAAAGAGCAGGGGGCTGTCTGTATGGCAAACACATAGGCTTGGGGGTATATATCCCCCGCAGAAGTTGAAACCCCCAGCAGATTACTGTAGACCCTATAATTCTATTTTTGGTAACATTTTTGGCAAGTTTTGTTGATTTCACCCCCCAGAATTTTCTTGCTGCCCATATATGGTATAAAAGCTTCTAAATATACCCTTTATGAATTTTCGAACCCGGTATGATATCATTTTAGAACTGAAAACTTGCATATTTATTCAAATTTTCTTGTTGATTCGTGTTCATAGACTTTGCATTCTGATTTTTAAATTTAAGGGGTTTTTACGATTTTAAGTATTTTTTGAATAATCTTATACTTCAAAAATAAATTTTATAGTTTTTGGTTTTTTTAGATACGTAAATTTTTTATCGATGCTTATTTTTTTTAAGAAAATTTGATTAGTTTGTTTCTTCTTTACCCAATTTGTATTCTTAGTAATTTTTAACCTTTACGATTCGTGCCAGATGTTGATGATAAAAGTTGAAAATTTGTAGCGCATTATTACGTAAGAGGTTCTTTTTCAACAAATCTAGAATTTGACGTTTTTTCCAATTGCTACCGCTAAATGGGTTTGAAACACACCTGGGCGTGGGGGGGTTTGGGGGAGTATGCACCCCCACAGAAACAAAAATACCCCCCCCCCGAGAAATCAAAATACCCCCACCCAGAATTCAATTTTTGGAAATTTTTTTCGTTTTTTTCGCAATTTTTTGATGCCAATGGATAGTGCTTGATGAGAAACGTCGAAAAATGGTGTTTTTATTGCCATACCACCATTTTTAAGGCCATTTTTTGACCTTCGAAAAATCTTGCACCCCCTCCCCCAGAATTTTCTGGATGCCCACGTATGGTTTGAAAGTTTCCCCAACATTTCAATTTTGAAATTTTTGAAAGTGTAGGATGCATATTTTATTTTGTAAGATTTCACTGGATTTTTCATTAACATGCTTTGTTTATATCGTCTAAAAGAAATATTATCTTGAAAAAATAAGTTTTTTGTTTGTAGTTAGTTGTAGATGTTTTAAAACTAGTTTGAAGGAAAAATATTTTGACTTTGCATATTATTTTAGTTTGTATGATTTCGTTGGATTTTTCATTAACAACTTTTGTTTAAGTCGTTTGGGAAGAAATATCGTAAAAAATTGTGTTTTTCACACGATTCCATCGTTTTCGCTCGAAAAAAAGGCTTTTAGCAAAAAAATTGGGCTGCTTTCTTAATTCCCATTGGTCACTTATCGAACTTGTCAATAAGAAAAAGGCAATTTAGCTTTTGTCTTCAAATTATCGAAGACCGTTAAATCTAAGCTATATGTAATGCTCAGCTATTTTCTGATCATCCTTGATTTTTCTTTTTCTAACTATTTTTATCATTTTTTAAATTTTTTCTCAATTATTTTATTATTCTTTCTCTGCTCTGCGATAAATATTGATAAGGATTTATGTTCGATTTGGTTTCAGCTCATCCTCCGAATACCGATACGGAGGGTTATGCCAATGAAGTGTTGCATAGTCCAGCCGCAACGAAACTTATATCAGATACATCGGGTTTAGTTGAGCCCGATCGATTGGCCCATGCCATATTGAAAGATGCATGTAGTGGTCGATTTTGCAGGTGGACTCTGTTTCATTTGCTTATTATGTACTTCATACGTTCAACAGGGGGCTTCGGGGATCGCCCCACCCAAACTTGGTCGTCTCCTACCCCCCCAGACGTCAGAAAATTTCAAATTCCCATATTTTTGGCGAAAACTTGCGTGTTGGTCATTTTTAGGTGTTTTTTACCATTTTTGGCCAACAATTGGAGTCAATTACCCCCCCCCTCCCATACAAATGGCTGGTGATTCTCGACCATAGATGGGCAGCACCAACGTTCTGGGGTTTTTTAAAGGTCAAAAAATGGCCTTAAAAATGATGACATGGCGAAAAAACAAATTTTTCAACGTTTCTCATCGAGCGCTATCCATTGGCATCAAGGATTACGAAAAAAAATCCAAAAATTGAAATCTGGGGCGGGGTTTTGATTTCTAGGGGGTATTTTGGTTTCTCGGGGGGTGCATACCTCTAAACCCCCTCACGCCCAGGTATGCTCTCGACCCAAAATTTCGAGCCAGTACATGAACAGTGCTCGCCATGAAAGTTGACGCACCATTATTGTAAGGTTAATGTTGGATAATGCGTCACGAGCGCTGTGTTTTGTTCATTATTCTGTATCAACTTGTTCTTTTTTATTACTAGCAAAGAGAAATGCTCCGATTAAAAAAAAACGCAAAGAGTAAAAAACACGCATACTTTACACTTTTGTGTAACAACCATTGAGTGTAAAGAAATTTGAAGGTCAGATTTGTAATATACAAATCGGAGGCAACATTTAAAAAATTGGCCCTCCGCAAATTATTTGATTTTTCGGTTTACACTTTACACACTCATTGCTAAGTCGGTATTGAGTGTAAACAAAAAAACACCGGCATCGAATTTTTCAATTATCCATCGATTAAAAAAACCGCCTCTCTTAGGTGTGTGCCGTTGTTGCTGTGAGGGGGACACAAATTTTGCACTCGCTGTGGCCAAGTCGCGCTACCTATGATAGGATATTATTCTCTAACATGCCCTCAATGCGGCGACGCAGATGACGCAATTCTGCTATTAATAGCATCAACGTACTGGAAGCGCGTGGCATTCACGTGCGCGCTTCCTTTTTTGTTGCGCACCGCATCCACTCGCGCGCTTCTTTTTCTTAGCGCTATTAATAACTAAATGGCTCCGTTTGCATCGCCGCATTAACGGCATGTTAGAGCATAACATTGTATAAAAAGGAAAAAAACAAGTTTATACAGAATAATCGACAAAACGCGGCGCTCGCGACGCATTATCCAACATTAATCTTACAATAATGGTGCGTCAATTTCCATGGCGAGCATTGTATGATGTAATTTGTTATCTCAGCTTCAGCCCTTATTTGATCGAGCATTGCTTAAGACGCATCCATGGGCTACAGTCAAATTTCGGAAAGGGGTCTGATGGAACCAAATCATCAAAAAAGCTCCAAAATTCAATCTGGGGAGTCTACCGTATTCTATGCGAGAATTTTGAATTCTGGGGGCTCAACCCCCTCCCAGAAACTTCATGCTTATGTGTGATATGATTTCCAAAATCGGTCCTGATTATGTACAACCATCCACTCAAGGTCGATTGGCCCACCAACCACCTTTCCGCCTTAAATCGAGATGCCCCTCCGATTTGAGATTAAGAGTGTTCAATAACTGAATTTTTAATGTAGGTTTGTGAATTCATCCGAAAATTTTATAGAGGATGCGAGAAATTTGGTAATCGTACCTGTTCTAGTGTTTAAAATCGAATTAGGTATTTTCAATTAGAATTAATTTAAAATTGGAATTAGAATTATAATTCTGTAACTTATTTGCTGTATTGTATTTCAAAAGAGCAAGTGTATTTCTTTTCAATGTGACTGCTTCCTTAAGCTTGCGTCTTCTGGCAAGTTGAGTTTAACCCCTCCCCCACAGCATGAACATTGACTGACTTCTCGCAAAAACGCTGATTGATCCAAGAAGTTTTATTTTCCGGAAGTCCCGGAAAAACATTGTTTTGAGCGCTAAATATCGACTTTTGGGCTCAAAAAAATACGAATTCTTCCGTCCAGTGGTCATTTTTCAAGTATTATATATGTGTTCCATTTCGTAAAATTGGCTGGAAACATTTTTTTCTTTATATTTTAGAAAGAAAGAGCATAATTAAAAACGTAGAAAGAATAGCCGGCAGCACCAAAATTCTGGGTGGGGGTTTGGGGTGCAAGATTTTTTAAAGGTCAAAAAATGGTCTCAAAATGGTTATATGATTTAAAAACGCCATTTTTCAACGTTTCTCATCGAGCGCTCTCCATTGGCATGAAAAACAATCGCGAAAAAAAAACAAAATTTTCAAAAATTGAATTCTGGCGGGGGGGGGGTATTGATCCTTCCGGGGGTACACCCCCAAACCCCTCCCCCACATCCACATGTTTTAGAAAGTCGTTTTTTAAATATGCATGCATTTGCTTTAATTCATACATACTTACTTAGGTACCAAACGTGAATGTAGGGAGGGTTAGACTCACACATGGGTGGGGGGAGGATTTTTGGGTATACAACCCCGCACGCAGAAATTAAAAAGCCCCCCGCAGAGTACTATAGACTCCAGAATTCTATTTTTAGTAACATTTTTGGCA
This sequence comes from Mermis nigrescens, assembly GCA_036768485.1. NCBI lineage: Eukaryota > Metazoa > Nematoda > Enoplea > Mermithida > Mermithidae > Mermis > Mermis nigrescens. The sequence goes on along the minus strand of JAVLUZ010000261.1, from coordinate 99,092 downwards.
ATATTTGGCGATTCTACTCCCCCCAGAATTTTCCTACTGCTCATTTTCCACCTATTGATAGCCCTCTAGAATCCGATATACGCAAATTACGGTAGTCCGCTAAATCGTATTTCGGACCCTGCAGCATTCGGTGCTGCGCATGCATATGTGGTGTGTACAGGGTGTCTCACCTATCTATCGACAGTTTATTTTTTATTGTCGTTCCTGTAATTTTAATCCAAATCAAACAAAACTTTACCACATGATAAAACTAACATACTCTTATTCGACAAAATTTTATATATGTATAACAACTCTGACACTTTACGAGCTATAAATCTCAGCATGTTCACCATTATTCTCTTATATTTTGAACAAACGTTCGTGACATACATGTATCGGCTCAAAATTTTGGTTGGGGGTCCCTGGCCAATTCAGGGGAGAGCATATAAGAGCATTGGGGGCTGAGAAGGGGTTATTACTCCCCCTGAGCTCTGAAGAAATTGATAACTACACAGCCATTTTGGCCGAAAATGCGTTGCTTTATATCCTTAGGCCCAGAAAATTAGCTGTTTAGCTTTTTTTGACCCAGAAAACTAGCTATTTAGCCTTTTTGTACTCAGAAACATACCGTGTGAGCTCAGAAATGCTATATAGTTGTCTTTTCTGAATTTCAAAAGGATATACTATAGCTATTTTCTTGACTCCAAAAAGGGCTAAATATGTAGCTATTTTTAGTTCAAAAAAGGCTATATAGCGTATGTTTGAGAATCCAAAGTGGCTGTAAGCTTTATGAGCCTAAAAAGGCTATATAGCTAAATTTCTGGTTCCAAAAAGGCTATATAACCGTTTTTTACGAAGCACTTAGCTATCTACCAATTTTTGGTTTGCACCCCCCCCATCTGAATGTTTAAACTTGCGCATTTATGGGGAAGGGGTATATAAATGACCTCCAATTTTCGGCCAAAAACGGCCGAAAAATTCGATTTTTTGCAAATTCGGGGGGGGGGTTGAAAATTTTGGAGGGGATGAAAGGACGTCTGACTTTGGGTGGGAGATCCCACATTTCCCTCTTACATGTACGCTTTGTGATATTCTAATAAAACTTTCATTGTCATTCCACCAGTAACTTCTTAAAAAGCATCGACAATGCATTCCTTCAACACCTAAATGTTCGCTGGTCATGTAGTTCTGACTTTGAACTTAATAAAGCCCCACATAAAAAAGTCACACATGTCCAATCCGGTGATTGTGGAGTCCAAGGGATGTTCAGGCACGTAGCTGGCCGTCCTATTTTTGGGGACCAACACCAATTTTGGTGGATCAAGCGCAAAAAAGGTCAAAAATAGCACAAAATAACGTCTAAAAAGTCCTATTTTTCTGAATGTTGGGGGATCCGGTCCGGACCCCCCCCCTATTCTCCCCAGAGCTACGTGCCTGGGGATGTTCAGGGATCCATGTTCCATCTAACGTTTCCGGATAGAATACGCGATATTAATTTCAATATATTAAAGAAACAATAACTTGAGGTGCCTAAAAATGAAGAGTAATAAAATTAAAATGTTAGCTTTTATATCGCGATAAAATTTTGTTAAAATCTGACAAAAAATGGAAAAGTTATTTCAAATAACAAAGTGTCAATGGATACGTGGGACACCATGTCAATACGTAGTTATCAATCGTTTTAAGCCTACGAACACACATGGGCGTGGGGGTTTGGGGGCCGCTTTTCTAGCGGTTTTGATGCCATTGGATAGTGTTCGATGAGAAACGTCGAAACATGGTGTTTTTTCGCCATACGACCACTTTTAAGACCATTTTTTACCTTTAAAAATTTTTTCAACCCCCCCTCCAGAATTTCGGTGCTGCCAACCTATGCCTACGAAGCGTCCTTTAGAAATTATTCTTCAGCGGATCCCCCTTAATTTTCACGCTATACATCATATACATTTATTGCTAAATATTTTCTCTAAACACTTGTTGTTTCGTTATCTGTACCGTAGATGGGAAGCAGCGAAATTTTTGGGAGACTTATGGGGCGGAATTGCCAAAAATAGCACTAAAAATTCAATTCTGGGGGTCTATCGACTTGTGACGAGTCTGCCATATTATCGGGGGGATTCGGCCACACTCACGCCCTTGTATGATACTAATTCCCGCAAAATGGCTGCGACCCCCAAAAAATTACCGATTTTTCGAAAAAGTTGGTAACAGTTGAAAAAAGATTGCTCTTTTAAGTATTTTTAGCTCATTTTTGGCTCAAAATCTCTTATTTTCTACGCTTTGCGGCGTATACGCATTTTTTTACTATATTTTGTTCAATTTACTCAATTTTTTCGAAAAATTTTTATCGTTTTATTGTTCTAGAAAGAACGAGCATTGTCTGAAACGTCAAAAAACAGTGTTTTCGATGTGTATGCAGGGGCGGATTTAGGGGGAGGGGCGGGGGGGGGCGGCCGCCCCCCCTATTGGCCCAAATAGTGCGCAAAATTAAGGATTTTTGAGCGATTTTCAGCGATTTTCGGGTTAAAACGGCTAATTTTTCCGCCCAAGTCAGGGTTCCGCCCCCGCCCCTTAGGGGTACCGCCCCCCCTTAGGAAAATCCTGGATCCGCCACTGTGTGTATGCTTCGTTTTTAGGCCAAAAAAGGCACTTTAAAAATTTTAAGGGCCTGAACCATAGGTGGGCAGCACCGAAATTCTGGGGGTGAAAAATTTCTGGGGGGTAAAAATTTTTTAAAGGTCAAAAAATGGTCTTAAAAGTGGTCGTATGGCAAAAAAACACCATTTTTCGACGTTTCTCATCAAGCTCTATCCAATGGCATCAAAAAATTGCTAAAAAAGCAAAAAAATTTTTCGGGGGGGGTATTTCAACTTCTGAGGGGTGTATACCCCCAAACCCCCCACGCCCATGTGTGGCCCGAACCCCTCCCCCTGGAAATTCCATGCTGTACATATATGGTCCGTTCCTGGATTTTTAGGGTAAATTTCTGACATTAGCCGAATAATCAGAAAATATGCAGGATTCCTAAATCGTAAACCTTCGATATTTCGGACCTGCTTGCGTACGTGCGCTTGTTTTGAATTTATTTTAAATTCTAGAAAATGCTTTACTTTGCATTATTTCAAATGAAATTAGCAAGTTTTCTAGCTCTTTTGGTTTGGACGGTTGGATGCTTTCGGTGCTTTGCTGCGGCATGTCTCCCGAAACAAATTTGGGGCTGTGCTTGCAGCAAGTGTTTTTGTCCGGCTTATTCCGTTTGATTTCATTGTTTTACTTGAAACGCTTCGATGGTATCGTTCGTCAATGCGGGAAGAGTGAAACTGATAAACTTTCATGATTGCATCATATGAATTGTTACATTTAATAGAAACTTGCCGTATTTTGTTATTTTAATCTTTTATTTGCATACCTGTACATTAAATATCTTCAATTACACGCCTGTAGCAGAAATCTCTTAAAAATTGTAGAATTGATATATTATCCCTTTTGCACGAGAAACCAAACGAGGGTTCTTGCCGGTCATCTTAGCAATTTCCTGAAGTTTTATATGTAGAATCAAGCGTAGAAAGTGTTGCATTTTTAATATATTACTTGATTAAACACAATCGTAGCCGTAATGGTTAACCGGTAACCCTCCGTTTACCATCATGTTTTTGCAGTCGAAGTGCACCATCATGGCATAAACTCCTAGTGCATATTAAGCTATGCCTTCTTAACATTCTCTGACAGCTATTACTTTCACTTAGTGCAGTTTTTATGCTCTTTCTGAATATGTATGTTATTTTCTGTGGAAATATATTTTTGAAAGAGGTAGGTATATTAAAAAACTATCACAATGCATGAGAATAGGCACCACTTGGACATTATGCAAAAACAAAAAAAGTATATTTCTGCTGTGTTAAACATTAAAGAGCTGGTAAGGAATAAACCACTAAATTTTCTTATTAGAACCTTATTTTCCCATCTTGAGTTTTTGGGATATCACTGTAAATAGGCCAGAAAATGCCTATTTCTTACTACTCTATAACTCCTCTTCAAACTAAACCATTAAGAACGATGTAACTGAAGCCTAAAGCGAGGCTGGAATAAGTTTTGGACACATGGATAAGGTGGAACAGAAAAAAATGTCACGAAAGTGATTCATTATGCCTCCGGTATAGGACACGGTAAACGGAGGTTTAAACACAACCATCGCAGAATCATCAATTAAATTTTTCGGAAATTTTCCTCGACTGCTTTATGCCGATTATGAAACTCGAGGGCATCTTTTCTGTCTACGATCTCTGCATATAGCCGGCCCAGGCCAGATATGCACTGGGGAGACCACGTGTACATGGACAGCAACCAAGTTCTGAGGGTATGGGTAGTGTACAACTAAGGAAAATTCCAAAAATCAAATTATGCGGCCTACCGGATTCTAGGGGGAGTCTGACCCCCACTTACATGCACATTCTAGACACCCAGAATGGATGGAAAACTGGAAGTTTTCTGAGACAGACGAAGGCAACAAACGGATGAAAATCAAGCATTTTCTCTAAAAAAATGCTTGAAGTTGACCGCAAAGTCTAGGCATACCATACATAGAAGAATAAGGGGGATAGAGGGATCCCCTACCCGAAGTCGGCCGTGCGCCCGAAGCCGAAAAATTTTGACCCTCCCTCCCCGATTATTGAAAAATAAAAGAAAAGTTTTCGGCCGTTTTAAGGTTTTTTTGCCAAAAATTTGAGTTCATACCCCCTACCCTGCAAGAGAATTCTGGGGGTGGGGGGTGCAAGATTTTTAAAGGTCAAAAAATGGCCTCAAAAATAGTGGTATGGCGAAAAACACCATTTTTAGACGTTTCTCATCGAGCACTATCCATTGGCATCAAAAAAATTGCAAAAAATGAAAAAATGTTCAGAAATTGAATTCTGGGTGGAATTTTAATTTCTGGGGGGTATTTTGGTTTCTGGGGGGGTGCATGCATACCCCCCACGCCCAGGTGTGGCCAGGACCCCCAATTCCGAGCCGGTATGTATATGCATGTAATATGAGTATAGGTATAGTTTTCACGCTATTTTGGCATTTTAGCCCAGAAAAGCTTACTATTCGAACCCTCCCGGATCAGCAATGCTGCGCATCTGTTGTGTGGTCCAGTCCAGATTGACGAGCTGGTACAAATGTAACGCGGTTGAGTGTATGCATACACAAACTTTTCCTTGTATGTTGCCATCATAAATTACGATACATTAGTGGCGTTTTTCTAAATGAAATGGGCTATTGTAACAGTATGTACCTATGTACGTGCGCTTATCTACCTACTTAATAAGTAGATACAAACCACATGATGCGTAGGTATCTACATAAGCTAGCTAAGTTGCTGCAACGTGAATTTTACATAATTTTCAAGCTGACATTTCGATTTGCAAACGTCGACAATTTTAATACTTAAAGATAAAGAAACAAGTAAAAATTTTTAAACTGAAAGATTATTAGTATTATTAACATTATTAAACGAGAATGGCATGCTTTGCCCTCGCTGTCCTTGCGTAGAGCTTGATAATAAATGCTCGAATGGGATTTACTACCCTTAATCGGTTTTTCAAGACACCGTATTTTGGCAACCGAATATGTACATACCTACATACCTATATAGATATATTGTTGCCGGTAACTTTTATGAGGGACTCACTAACTTCAATGTTTGGCTGGAAATGCCAAAAAAGTAAGTACTAAGTACCCAAAAATAGTCTAAAAATGCAGGTTTTTGCCAAAAATCGAGAGGAGGTAAAAATCTCCGTCTCTAAGGGAAGCGAAAACCATGAAGTTCAGATGGGACATCTCCATTCCCCGTTGAAATGCATATTTGAAAGTGTATGTAGCGCGTCGAAAAAATGCTATTTAGCAAAAGATTTTATTTAATTCCCAACAATTAAAGACAATCCAATAACCGATCAATAAATAACGAAATAAATTCCAAGAAATATTAAATAAATCAGTTTTTAACGACCGCAGTGCTGCCCACAATATTGACCGGTCTATTCTGATAACGCTTCGATATATCTTCCTCGATGCGCTTTTGCAACTCTTGCGCCCTTTTGGTCAAAATTTCCATTTGAGACTGCAGTTCGATCGATTTTTGCTTAGTTTCGACAGCTCGTTGCCTGGCAACCGATTTCAGCTGCCGAAATCGATCGGCTCGTTTTCTCGGCTCCATTAATTTTTCCAAAATTTTTTGGGCGTAAACGGGCGAAATGCGCAGTTTTAGCAAACTTTTTGTGCGACCGTCGCGCAATTTTTTTATCAAATCGTTCGCTTGATCGAGGAAGATCGATATTTTATCGATCGGTTCGTTTAAACCCGTATCCAACGAGCAAAAAGCGTCCGATGCTCCGCTTTGACGCGTTAATTCCAATTTCCGGATAACTAAGAACGCCCTGAGTTCCTAAATCATTATTTTTACGGGTTGACATCACAGGTGGGCAGCAGACGAATTCTGAGGGGTCCGAGATGGGGCAGAATAGCCAAAAAATACAATTCTAGAGGTCTATCATTTTTGTGAGTGGGGGTCCCTCGGATTCTCGAGGAGTCCAGACCACACATGGGCGTGGGGGGTTCGGTAGGCGGGGTTTGTACGCCCAAAAAGTTAAAAACCTCCGCATATTGCTGTGGACCCCAGAATTCTATTTTTAGTCACATTTTTGGCGATTTGACCCATCCTGCCTGACCCCCCAGAATTTTGGTGCTGCCCACGTACGGTCCAGACCAGATATGCACGTGGGGGTCTGGCCGGACCCCCAGAATAGAAAAATGAAAAATTTTGTGGGTAAAATAAGGCAGAATGAGGGCAAAAAATGGATAAAAATTCAAAATTTTCTGCAAAAGTGCTTGAAAATGACCAGAAACTGTGGATTGACGAAGTTTTAAGGCGATTTTTGCATGTATGCAAGCTTTTGAGGTCATTTTGACTTAAAAGCTCAATTTTCGACCCCCGCCTAATAAGCCATGATGTGCAACTATGATCCAGACAACCACCATACGTGGGCTGCAAGAAAATTCAGGGGGTGCAAGATTTTTCAAAGGTCAAAAAAATGGCTTGAAATCGGTGGTAGGGCGAAAAAACACCATTTTTTTACGTTTCTCATCCAGCACTATCCATATATGCATCAAAAAATTGCGAAAAAAACAAAAACAATTTCAAAAATTGATTTCTGGGGGGTATTTTGGTTTCTGGGGGGTATTTTGGTTTCTGGGAGGTATTTTGGTTTCTTGGGGAATGACTAACCCCCAAACCCCCACGCCCAAGTGTGACACCCACCCACCACGCCTTAAGTGTGGTTGACATGATAGTATCGTTAGGATTTCGGATGAGTAATATCCTGTCAAGACAAATCCGGTTTATTCCCGAGAAAAAATAATGCGACAGAAAATAATTTAAATAAAAATTAGGACAGAAAAATACGATATTAAGAAGTCATCGTCTATCTACACTTTGAAAAGCGCGTTAGAACAGGTGGGCAATAGTGGCGGATCTAGGATTTTCCTAAGAAAGACGGGGTACCCCAACATTTCAAAAACAGAAAATAGGTCCAAAAATCTGCGGAATAGCTTTTTTCGCGTTTTACCTCGTACACTTCTACTTAAATTCCCTTTTGACGCAATTTTTCAAAAAAAATTGTGAAATTTTCGACAATTTTGAGCGAAAAATTCATTAAATTTCTTTAAGAGAGAGAAAACTACGTTAGAATAGCTGTTTCTGCAGTTGAAATTGTTTTGAAAGCTATTCCATGAGCAGAATATGGCTTTCAGGTCACCAAGAAAGTAAAGAAATGTCATTAATAGCTATTATCCGGCGCTACGGTCACTGATGGCCAAAAATCATTGCAAATTACATATCCATTCTTTAACTCGACAGATATTTTTGGCCAATGGGGGGCGCACCTCAGCCCCCTCGTTACCCCTAAATTCGCCCTTTGGGGGCAACGAATTGGGTATCAGTGGGAGTAAAATTCCAAAAACAGCGATACATAGATGGTTACATTATTCCATATGCATATTATTTTCTGATTTATCAGAAATCTGCTCTCATTAAAAATCATGTTTATATGTATCTAAAAAATCCACCATAGCCTTCTGTCAGCATTTTATACGCCAAGCCATCGCGGCTATCAATTACAAGATTAAAGCAAAAAAATGCTCTCACGGAATAAAACGTCTGTTTTAAAAATCTTTTGATATCACCTTCTATGAGGGGGCGGGTTTTGCATCCCCCGGAAATTGAAATACTCCCCGCAGATTACTGGAGACCCCCGAATTCTATTTTTAGTAAACTTTTGGCGGTTTACCCTATCCTGACCCCCAGAATTCGGGTGTTGTATGCACACCTGCGCAATGCCCCATATCAGCCCATCACCAGGACGGGCTGAACCAAAAGTTGGACGGGGCGAAGGGGTAACTTGGACGGGGCTACGTTTTGTACAGGGAAAAGATTTTTGGAGATAATTTAGGGAAATGGTAGATACAGTATATCATGATCAGTTTGCAAAACATAAGCAGGAACCATCTTATTACACTATTCGACACATTTTCCATGGATGGACCCACCTTTTTTCAGTGACTGACCCACTGATTAAGCTGAACGACCCACCTTTTTCAGGCACGGACCCACCTTTTTTCAGGGACAGACCCACCTTTTTCAGGGTCTAGGGACCCACCCACCCTTTTGGCTAGAAGTTGGACGGGGCAAACGATCAGCCATTGCCCAGGTATGGTTGTATGTACGCAAACGAGTACAGAAACCTACAGTTTTGCAAACTGTTCAAATCCCCTGAAATTTTGGTGATGCCATGTGGGCTTGCTATCAAACACGGGCAGTAGCTAAATTCTGGGAGGGGTCCAATGGGGCGAAATCGCCACAAGTAGCACCTGAATTCTATCAATTTTTTGATAGGTCCACTGGATTTTCCGGAAAGTAGATCTAGCCGAACCCCCACGCCCGCCCATGTACGCTTGCTATTGACCCTATCATGACTAATAAGAAAATGCTTTCGGATTAAACGCGCAGGATTTAATGCGAGAATAAGTTTGTTTTCACATATAGATAGTAGCAGAAGCTTTGATAATCAGTCGTGGATATGCATGGCAAGCAAGAAAATTCTGTGGTGGCGAAATCGCCAAAAATTACCAGAAATGTTATTAAAAAATATAATTCTGGGGACTACAGTAATCTGCGGGGGGTTTCAACTTCTGCGGGGGTGTATACCCCCCCCCTCAGACCCCCACGCCCATGTGCGGTCGTGCAACAACATGGAAAGCTCTCGAATTCCATGGAAGGAGTCTGCAACCAACAAAATTTAAAGGTCATGATAAATGGCGGGGGCAAAAACATCATTTTTCGACGTTTTCTATCTCTATCCATTGGCACAAAAAAATCGCAAAAATGAAATGAACTCCTGAAACTTCGATTCTGGAAGATTGTCGAAGTGCGGAGGTATCGTATCGTGGGGTCCACACGTGGGCGTAGGGGGGGAACTCGGGGTATGCACTCCCCAGAAACCAAAATAACCCCACCGAATTCAATTTATGAAATTTTTGTTCTTTCTAGAATTTTTTGATGCCAATGGATAGTGCTGGATGAAAAACGTTGAAAAATGGTGTTTTTTCCGTCATACCACCAATTTTAAGACAATTTTTGACCTTTGAAAAATCTTGCACCCCCCCCCCCCCCGATTTCGGTGCGCTCACCTATGGTGGGGCCCCGCCGACCTCCGCACTTATGGGTAGTGGGGTATCTTGGAGTCAGGTTCGTATCCAGAACTTTATTTCAGGGGGCCGAAAATTTTGAGGTCAGATATCTCAAAAACCATCAGGGAATGGGCGAAAATAAAGGCATATTCGAGCGTATCTCGACGAGCTCTATGCAATGGTAAAGAAAAATTCCGAGAAAAACTGCAAAAATTCTGTATTTATTTCATACTCATACTATACAAATATATCGTTTAAACAAACTACACAACTTAATTTCTTATCATTCAATCGACAAATAATTTCCTAGCTGCTGTTTTATATTTAATCTTTGTGATTTACAAAGAAAAAGAATACAGAAAAATGAATGATTCGGCGCGAAGCACCGAAGAAATTCGACACGCTCTACATGTCTAAGTCAAATTTCAGTGGTTTTGGGCGGGCAGATAAACAATAAATACGGCGCGAAGCGCCGGAAAATGGTTTAGCTTACTAGCTCAAAAGTACGCTAAAACCTGTTTTGGTGGTGTTTTAGACCTACTTCAGAGACTTTTTTATCTTTTCCTTTAGGGGCCTTGTTTGTTTCAAAAATTATTTTTCATTTCCCGAGGGGGGCGCCCCGTCCCGAATACGGGTCTGCGTGTATGTATGTATCGGAAAAAATAAGTCAACTGAGTTTACTTTTACTTTTACGCATGCATGCAAGCAGCTCAAACTTTGGAGTGTGGTGAGCTACGTCACATACATACCTATGTGCATTAGAGGTTTAGACCAATACCTGGGCGTTTAAATTTTTTGTTTGTTTTTTTCGCAATTTTTTGATTCCAATGGATAGCGCTCGATGAGAAACGTTGAAAAATGGTATTTTTCGCCATACCAACATTTTTAAGGCCATTTTTTGACCTTTGAAAAAATCTCGTACCCCCCAGAACTTCGGTGCCGCCCACCTATGGTTTAGACCTTCCCTGAGATCGATAGACACCCAAAAGTGAATTTTTGGCAAAGTTTTTAGGATTTTTGCCGGTTTTACACTACCCTGACCTCGCAGAATTTGGCTGCTGCCCATGTATGGTACACATATTCGGTAAGCTCTCGAAGAAGCAGACTTCTATTTCTACAAGAGTTATATTTTATATTTTTGCGGGCCAAATAGTGGCATTAAAGAAAAAGGTGTACATATGTGTTTTGAATTTACATTCAAATGCTTACTTTTTGAAAATTTAAAATTTTTCCTTAATAGGCGCAGCTTGCGAATACCAAATTTTTTTCATGTCTTTAGCCTGCAGATGACTCGGATTCGCTCATTCTACATTTTAAAGATCTCTCGAGAAATTCAAGTAGTTTAAAAATATTTACAAAAGGAAATTTAATCAATAATAATCAATAACTCACATTCAAGTCGCAATCCAATAATTTGGTAAACTCCGAATTTTCCAACAACGTGAGCGCGTCTTCCAGCCTAGCCACGTTATCTTTCATATCAGTGGAATTGCGTTCTTTTTTGCCCTCGCCCACTTCTTCTATGCGCAACGTATCAATTTCAACATTATTAGAAGCCATATCAACTCCGAAATCTATTTCGTCACCAAAATCGATTTCTTCGTTTGCATCCGCATCGCCTTCCTGTAAAACGTCGAGTTTTTCAATTTTTAGTGAATTTTTTGTTGTTTATCGGGAAAATATATTTATTCACATTGTTGTAAATGTAAAAGAATCATTTGTCGACGTTTCTCATCAAACTGTCTCTTATCCATTGACGTCAAAAGATCGCGAAAAAACAAAAACAACTTGACATCCGCCGGATTCTGGGAATTCGTTGGATTCTCAGCATGCATCTTGACAGAGGGGAAGGGGAATCCCCACCATAGGTGAGCAGCACTAAAATTCTGGGGGTGCAAGATTTTCCAAAGTCAAAAATGGTCTTAAAAATGGTGGTACGGCGTAAAAACACAATTTTTTTAACGTTTGTCATCGAGCACTATCCATTGGCCATAAAAAATTACGAACAAAAAAAATTTCGAAAATTGAATCCTGGGGGGTGGCTTATTTTGGTTTCTGAGAAAGGGTGGTATTCGGCCTTCTGGGAGGATGCATACTCTTCAACCCCCACGCTTACATGTGATCCCCACCACAAGTTAGCCGTTCTCCACCCCCAAAGCCAAAAAATTTTTTGACTTTTCACCCGATTTTAGGAGAAAGAACTTGCGTTTTTTTGGCCGAAAGTTGGAGGTCATATACCCCCCCCCCGTCTTAAAATGACCGGGGACCCCCACCCAAGATTTTGTGCTGTTATAAGTATGATTATGTGGGTCAAGATCCCAGAAATTCCGGCATATTTCTGATTTACATGATGTCCAAATGATAAGATGATTTGATTACTCTACCCATATTCTATTACTGAACCGAGCTATGCTAACGCTAATATATAACGAATTAATAAGCTAAATTAACCTTTGAAACTCTGCAATACTATGCAAAAGTCGTGCTTTATGAAACTAGATAATTTTCAGATCAATATTATTGCATCGTCCATAAATTAGTACTAATCGAGTTTAAATAAATAACGAATTCAACAAATAATTTATAATACGTATTAGCATATTGAATAATGCATAGGATAATTAAACCAATATCAATTTATCAAAATAAATTTGAAATTCAAACAATACATACATACTCATACGTAGCATTGGCAAGACCTTGCCTTGTCTGACTTTTCATCATCAATGAAAAGCTTGATTCGGTGATTTGCTCAGTTTGGCTTAATTTTCGTGCGATTTTTATTTCGTATAAAATTTTATAGCAATCGAGAAGCGATTATCATATAAGAGCATGAAGGGTGACGGATGAAGGGCATACATGTAAGAGGGAGGTTGGAGGGATTCCTCAAAGTCGGCCATCCCCCATCCCCTCTTGAAGCCAGAAAATTTTTCGTTTTGGAAAAAATCGAACCTTTTACCGTTTCTAGATGTTCTTTTGGCCGTTTTAGGCCAAAAATCGGAGGTCATTACCACCCCCGCCACCCAAATGGCTGGGGACGCTTCAAATGCACAGCTTTCAAAAATGCTAATACAATCTGAAATATATCGGCTTCAAGCGGATAATTTTACGTGAAAGTTCTTTTGCGTTTGTTTACAATCCGGATAAGTTTAGCTTGCTGCGCAATTTGCAATGCCCGTAATTGCTGCAAGTAAGAAAAATAAAGCAGAAAACTTTAAATAAGGGAGCAAAATAAAATGATTCGTTGTAAAGGGACAACAGAAATCGACTTAATTAAGCTTAGAGAAGTTGATAATTTCTGAGTAACACACCTTAACGATATTTTGATATTTATTGTAAAACTGGCTTTCTGTTGTTGGCAAAAAAGCTTAAAAAACTGCAACTGCCAATACTATGGTTTATACAGGTGAGTGAGAGAAAACAGTAAAATTTGAAAAGACTAAATAAGAATAATATGAAACATTAACAAATATTACATGAGAATTTGACGACAATTTGCAGCATACTGGTTTTTCAGTTATACCTTTTTTGCACATAAAAAGCTAAGCGACGTATTTGTAAAAAAGGTTTATCTAGCAAATGGGGCAGCGAAGCGCACCATTTTGCTAGTACAGCTATGTTTGTGAGTCAAAAAGACTATTCATTTGCCCAAAATGCTCAAAAACGATTGTTTTGAAGAGATACCATCGTTTTTTCGCTGAAGAACCGTTTTACGAAGCACTAAGTCATCAACCAATTTTAAGTTTTCACCCCCCTCCCCGACTGAAAGTTTGACCTTGCGCACCTAGAGGGGCGAATTTTAGGTAGGCGGGGGCGCCCTCCTCCATTGGCCAAAAATATTTAGTGAGATAAATAATGAATTTGAAATTTGCAATGATTTTTGGCCGTCAGAGACACAGGTGGGCAATACTGCGCCACCGAGTGGCGCCAGAAGGCACTTCGATACCTACAGAACCTCAGCTGGGTGGCGCCAGAAAAAACAGTTTCTGATTGGGGGGGGTAGAATTTCTTGACCCAAGAACAAAAAAAGTGAGAAAATGATACAACCAACCAACTAGACAACTAATCAACCAACTAACCGGCCAACCAATCAGCCAACTACCCAACCAAACAACCAACTAACCAACCGGCCAAACAACCAACCAACCAACTAACCGGCCACCTAACCAGCTGACTAGCCAACCAAACAACTAACCAACTGGCCAAACAAACAACCAACCAACCAACCTCAACAAAAGGGACCCCGCCCCGGTACCTTCAGAACCAAAATCCATTGCCCAAGTATGGTCAGAGATCATCATTTCTTAAAATTCTCCAGCGCTTCGCGCCGGATAATACCTTCTAATGGCATTTATTTACTTGATTTACGATCTGGAAGCCATTTTCTGCTCATGCAATAGCTTCTAGAACAATTTCAAGATCAGAAACAGCTATTTCAGCTTCTAATTTCGAGCATAACTTGAAACATTTTCGACGTCCAGCGTCTAATACTACTAATATAGGAAATCGAGCAGTAAATCAAGGTTCTAAATGTCCTTCAGGCTAAATTTCGCAAATATTTCAGCCGGATTTTCGCTAAAGTCAAAGAAATTTGATGATTTTTTATTTGCATAAAGTTGTATAAAATTTCAAAATTTTTCAAAAAAAGTGTTGCGTCAAAAGTGATTTTAAACAAAAGTAGACAATGTAAAACGCTGAAAAACGCTATTTCGCACCTAAAGAGCAAATTTTCGGACCTATTTTTGGCTGTTTTTAGAAAAGTTGGGGTACCCCCTCCCTAAGAGAAGCCTAGACACCTATGATACAAATCAAGTAGTAACAATGACGCAAAAATAAAAAAATAAGCTTACCGTATCAAGTTTTAATGGTATCCGCTCAACGGAATCGGGCGCGAATCCTTTCTTCCATTCGAACGTGGTCACATTACCTTTTTCTTTGATAAAAGTAAAATTTGGCAAAACTGAAAATTTTGCCGGTTCGGCGACATCGCTTTTTCCATGTTGTAGAATAAAACGTCGAAAATCGGAGTAAAATGCAAGCAACGGGGCCAAATTTCGAACGTCGCGCAAGATGTCGTCGAAAAATTCCGCCAAATTATCGGATAAGCGCAAAAGTTCTCGCTTTAAATCGTCGCCAGCTAAACCCATTTTTTGACACTCTTGCTTATAGCATTTTTCGCTTTCTACGCTTTGTTTCTCGTATTCAATTTCTTTCTTGTCGCATTCCTATAAGGCAAAACTGTTTAACTTGAGTTTAAAGAAAAAATTTTTAAATCAGCAATGTTGTGTCCGCTTTTTGGATAATAAAGCAAGGCGAATCGTTGGATAAAGTAGGCGCGTTAAGCAGGCACATATATATCTCTGGGGGTATGGGGGCTTCGAACCCCCTAAATTCAGAAAAATCGGAAAATAAGACTTTTTAAACTTTATTTTGTGCTATTTTTAGTTTTTGTGGGCTTAGATCCCCCCGAAAAAATTGGTGTTGGTTCCCCCACAATGGGACAGCCAGCTACGTGCCTGATGTTAAGACGGTAAAGGAATCTCTATTGAGCCGAAATTTGAGAACAAAAACAATCATTTCATTTTTAAATAAAGCATTCTCTCTTATTCCTCCAAAACTGGGGTTTGATTGACTGTTTTAAAATCGTCCAGCATTCCTCTAACTTCCTCTTCGTTTTCTACTATTATATAAATCACCTTTTGCGCGAAATTATCGGTATCGACAGGGCAACTTTTCCCATTAACACCGACCTGAGCTTTCAGTCAGTCTTTCTTTTCTTTCTTTGCTGGTTTTTTCGCTCTTTTCTTTTTTTAGTATTTACTTTTTAACTCATCTATTTATTTATTTACTTATTTATTTATTTATTTTTCCTCATTTTCTTTCTTTTTCTTGCTTCTTTCTCGTATTGATGACTTCTTATTAATTAAACAAGGGGGACAGAAGAATATTCAACCCAAAGTCAAAAAATTTTTGATCCGCATTTTGGTGGAAAATTGCCCTTTTTGATAATCATTTTTACGTTCTTTTTGCCATTTTTTGCACTAAAATAGGTCCTTCATTTGCCCCCCAATGGCGGGGATTCCCAACCGAAATTTCGAGCCATCACATGTATGCTTCCAATAGTACCGAGTTGAAGCAACTTATTCATTTGTCCAGGTTTAATCGCACCGCATTTAACATTTTAAGTAGTGAAGAAAACGCATGTCATGATCACCACTTATTATATGACTATAGAGAGCAACGGATATACGAACCCGAATAACCAGATACCCGAACAACGTGCAGCGCCCGAAACCGAACCCGACAAGCACGTAGCTCTGGGGGAATGGGAAGGGATCCGGACCATAGGTGGGCAGCACCAAAATTCTGGGGGGAGGGGGTGAAAAAATTTTCAAAGGTCAAAAAATGGTCTTAAAAGTGATCGTATGGTGAAACACCATTTTTCGACGTTTCTCATCGAGCACTATCCAATGGCATCAAAAATCGCTGAAAAAAAGCAGAAAAATTTCAAAAATTGAATTCTGGGAGGGTATTCCAACTTCAACTTCTGAGGGGGTGCATACCCCCAACCCCCCACGCCCACGTGTGGTCTGGACCCCCAAAATTCAGAAAAATCGGAAACAAAAACTTTTTAAACGTTATTTTGTGCTATTTTTGTCCTTTTTGAGCTTAGTCCCCCCAAAATTGGTGTTGGTTCCCCCAAAATAGGACGGCCAGCTACGCGCCTGGAACACGAATAAGCTGAGCTCGACTATCCGAACCCGAACCACACGTGGGCGTGGGGGGTAGGGGGATGCACCCCAAAACGTCCAAAACACCCCAGAATACAATTTTTTTAATTTTTTTGTTTTTTTTTCACAATTTTTTGATGCCAATAAATAGTGCTCGATGAGAAACGTTGAAAAATGGTGTTTTTCGCCATACCATAATTTTAAAGACGATTTTTTGACCTTTAAACCCCCCCCATTTAGGTGCTGCCCAACTATGACCCGAACCCGAATAAATTTGTTTTGACTACTCGAACCCAAATATTTTTACAGTTTATTCGGGTATTTTTTAGCACCAAAACACCACAATTTCATGTCCAAATTTCCGAAATTTTCGGCGCTTCGCGGCGGTTTTTTCCCCTTAATCTTCCCATGGTAAGTTTTTAAGTCTTTTTCCCAAAATGATCGTCAAATGACATTTCGCTTCAAAGACTGTTTCGTTATTCATTGGCATAATTTGTTTCCATCACGTCAAACTTCATGAATAGCAGCTGTTAGGCCAGTGAGCAAGGTAAGCAAGCAATTTATTTACGCAGGACAAAGTGAGCACTTTGCAGTTGAAATAATTATTGGCTCAAATCTCAAAATGATCCTAGGCACTGCTTTGGCAGTATTTTGGCAAATACAAACACATGCGCTTACGCAGGGGCGGCCCCACCCCTTAGCACAAAAATAATTGTGGAAAGGTTAGATAATGGATGAAAAATAATAAAAATTAGCATTTTTCGGCGCTCCACACCACTGAATGAGAGATTAGCGAACCTTCTTCCAGCATGTCCAGGGTGGGCCAAAGAAGGCTACACCCAAAAGTTGGCCAAAATTTTGCACGCCATTTAAACAAGGAAATTTTTAACCCACCAAGTGCAAATGGTTTCAAAGTCTTATGTTCATAGCCCAAGTTATGATGAAATATCGGGTTCAACCTTTTTATCGGGGTTTGGTCTTTTTATCAGAGGTTAACCAGTAAATACAAGAAGATACATACTAGGGATGTTCTGGTTCCAGGTTTTTCAAAAAAATCGGTTCCGGTTCCGGTTCCGGTTCTTAGAAAACAAGAATTTCGGTTCCGGTTCCGGTTCTTGCGTAAGTTGGAACCGTCGGTTCCGGTTCCGGTTCTTCAACTAGAGAACCGTCGGTTCCGGTTCCGGTTCTCGGTTTCTGTGTTAAAGTAGGTACGCTCTTGATAGCCTGACTTCACCGGAACATATGACGATGTAATCGAAAGATAAATTATTCAGGAAGTCGTTTCAATCTGGCAACTGCACGTTCAAATAAGTTTTACGTCTAGTTTACAATGTACTTATAAACCACTGAATATTATCTATGTGTTTCTGAATTGGAGGCTTAAACGAAATCGAAATGCTTAATTCATGACGAAGATCTGCTGCAATTATGGAAAAATAAGTCGAAGAATTTGCCGATTCTCGCGTTTATAGCTAAGCGGTATCTTGCAGCCAGTGGCGGATCTACGATTTTCCTAAGGGGCAGTATCCCAACTTCTCAAAAAACAGTCAAAAATATGTCCAAAAATTTGCCCTTAACGCGCGAAACAGCGTTTTTTCGGTGTTTTACAATATATACTTTTACATCAAATCACTTTTGACGCAATATATTTTTCTTAAAATTTTAAAATTTTCGACAATTTTGTGCTAAAAATCACTAAAATTATTTGACTTTATCAGAATTCTGGCGCGAAGCAGTTTTTTTTGTGCAAGGTCCGTTTGACATATACAAAGATGGTCCCGAAAAGTCTTTGTACATCGGGAAAAATCTTTGCCGAATGCAAAAAATCGTGGCGCGAAGCGCCGGAAAATTTGTGAGATTAAGACGGATAGACGTCTAGAAGCATGATTTACAGCTTGATTTACTGTATTTATAGCATTTGATGCGAAACATCGAAATATTTAATTGAAAATAGAAGAAAACTATGCAAAAATAGCTGTTTCTGCTGCTAAAATTGTTTTGAAACCTACATGAACAGAAAATGGCTTCCAGGTGGCCAAGAAAGTAGATAAATGTCATTAATAAGTATCATCTGGCGCGTAGCGCCGAAAAAATTTGAGAAATTATGGTCACTGAGGGCCAAAAAATAATTGCGAATTGTATAACCATTCTTTATCTCGCCAAATATTTCTGGCAAATGGATGGGCGGCCCCCTGCACCATTAGATTCGCCCCTGCTTGCAGCGCCAGCTACAAGCGTTCTATCGGAACAGCTGTTCAGTTGGGCTGGAATCATTTATGACGCTCTCAGAAGCAGGCTACATGACGAAAAAGCAGAACGACTGTTATTTTTAAAATATAATTTACCCGGAACAATACTAAGTTTTAGTCTGTAAACTTTTGGGTAATAAAAGATTGAATTGCTGCTTCATGTTTTCACTAGATTTTATGAAGTTCGATTTTTAACTCTAATTTTAAAGAACCGAGGACCGACTCCAAGAAAGATCGGTTCCGGTTTCGGTTCTTAGAAAATCAAAAAATCGGTTCCGGTTCCGGTTCTAGGAATATCAAAAAATCGGTTCTCGGTTCCGGTTCCAAAAAAATGTTCGGTTCCAGCCGGTTCCGGTTCCGGTTAACCGGCACATCCCTAATACATACATAGATAATATGTCATTATCGTAATTAATTAACAGTTGGAAAACGAGATCTCGTCTAATTAAACCTTATCGATCTTCCCAATCTTAATAAGGGATCTATTGCCGCGGTATTACCTGCTCAGTAACTTGGCATCGTGCCAACTGCTTCTTCAACGCAGTAATTTCGTACTGAGTGTATTGGTGAAGCATCTGAGCGGATTCGGACAAATATAAGTTATCTTTTTCGTATAAACTCACGATTTCGAGCCAATCGTTAACCCGCTGAGAAGAATAGCGGCCGAAAAAGTTTTTGCTGCTCGAGTCAGTTTGTTTTAGAATGTCGACAGTGCGAAGGCAATGAAAATAATTTATGTAGGCGCCGGACAACATTTCTAATATTTCAGGATGTTCTGGCATGTCCTGAGAAGGTATAAAAACTCACGGCGTAATGAACCATCAAAAATCCTTCTCTTCTCAGTCAAGCAGACACATGATATTAAGCGTTGACCATACGTGGGCAGCAAGAAAATTCTGGGGAGGGTAGTGCAAGATTTTTCAAAGGTAAAAAAGGTCTTAAAAAGGTGGTATGGCGCAAACACACCATTTTTCAACGTTTCTCATTGAGCACTATCCATTGGCATCAAAAAATTACGAAAAATACAAAAAAAATTCAAAAATTGAATTCTGGGGGCTATTTTGGTTTCCCGGGGTTGCATACCCCCCACGCCCAGGTGAGGATTCCACTTCACACATGTAACAAGGCGGGGATGGGGGATCCCCACGTAAAGCTGATTGTCCCCCATCCCCTACAAGTCAGAAAATTTTTGACCCTCCCCTATGTTGTGGGAGGTGCTCTTTGCTATTTTTGATTGAAAATTGGAGGTCATTTATCCCTTCCCACCCATGGCCGGGGACTCCTATTCGGAATTTTTGGTCAGTCATTAACAAACGTGAGCCGTGGGCAGCAAGGAAATTCTGAGAAGGGGAGGGGGTCAGGATGAGAAAATCACCGAAAATGTTACTAAAAACAGAATTCTTGAACCTACAGTAATCTGGGGAGGGAAGTACAAATCCCGTTCAAACCCCCCACACCCACGTACGGTCATTGCACGTATGTTCTCCAGCAAAGAATTTTTCTACTGTAAAAGATTTTGCCCTTCAAAAACTCGTTATGTTTTTGTTGAATTTTGAATGTCGCATCATAATTTTTTGACACACTTATTGAACTTTAAACCCCTGACCGCTGAGGCATGAGCGAGTCTGCTACCGAGTCAAACATACTCCCGCTTCAGGGAACGTTATAAGGCCTTAAATTTACGATAAGAACAGAGGAGAAGCCTAATTCATGTCGAAAAATATAAAAAAGCATAATCTTTTAACAAAGAAACCCGGAAACTAACGAAAACTTTAAAGCAAAATTAGTGAAGATTAAAAAGAAAATTTGAATGTAGAATGAAAAACGAAGTTAAACATGCGAACAGTCTAAATAAAATATTACCCCATCATTTTAAAACAGATGTCAAGCTACATATGGCTGATTAAATAAGCATTTTTTACATATTTAAATTAAATCTATTACTCGAGCTTCGGACAATAATGTTTTTGTATTTGGTAAAAGTTTTTCCGGCTTCACAAAGACTCTCTTGAACCGTACTCGTACGAGTTCAGTCCAAAACTTTTTTGTGGAATAAAAACACTTTATCTTCTCGAAAAATTGAGCTTATACAAATCAATGTTTGCATGCAATGCAAATATCACGATTTTTTATTCTTGTCGATTTTTCGATTCTGACAAACTATTTGAGATTACATGTGCAGCATATATCATGTGCTTGGATAAGCCACAAGAAAAATCTGTTTTTAAATGTTATCAAGCAAAGGAAGTCCCCAAAATCCGCAGAAAGTATATAAGTGATTAAAAATGGTCAGAGTGAATGTCTTTGTTTTAGCAATTTTTGGAAAAAAGGAATTGAGATAGATTTAGCGCTTAAAAGAACTTACTTGCATAGCCGACGCAATTTTCGATCTGACAACTAAGGCTGCCTTTTGCCAATCTTTCGAGCAATGTCGCCTACTCTGCAGCCATTCTAGCAACTTGCTGCAATGTATGTCTATTGGCAATGCATTGCTGTCTGTCATGATGTACTGAGAATGTGTATGTCTTGGTAAATAATAAAAAGCCTCAGTAAAGAGCAACTAAACGCTTCACACTGAGCACAAATTAAATTTCCCGGAAGATAACATGTACGCAGGCTTGTATCAAGGGGCGATAGGGGAGCACGTACCCTCCCCCAAATCAAATGTGTCAATGATTTTCCCTTTACTCCCGCTTTGCTGTTTTAGCCAAAAATCGTAGAAAAACATTCTCATTTCATGCTGAATTTCACAATTGTAATTAGAGTTTAATTAGTCCCAAGCGCGCGGTTTAAACACTCGATTTTTAGTCTTTAAACAACCTAAAGCTTATTTTGCATCTATATCTTCTGTTCTGCACAGTTTTGATGCAGAGAATGAGATTTCTTTCAAGCAGCAAGAATGACAGGCTCAACTTTTTGGCGATGATTATGAATTTGCTGATGAACTTTGACCATTTTTAGGCTGAATTCAGAATAGTGATTCGGCTGACTTTGTAAAAATTTCAACGTTACGACTCAAAATTGAAGTGATTATTGCACAAAATTTTTCGGGGCTCTGCCCGGACCCCGCTGGGGCTTAAGCGCGATATCCAGACCCCCAGCCCCAAAAGAGATGGTTTCCATTAGACTCTCACCATATCTAAGCATACATGTGTAACAGCCCAAAATGCTTGTTACATGTCTGATCTAAGCTATCCGGATAGCAAAGTTTGCAAACTAAAATTCATCCTATGATGCCCCTTATGTTTAAAAAGAATGTTAGTGGCTTTTTATTTATTTTTTAAAATTCTCATTCCCCTGAAACAAAATCCTGGATAAGGGCCTGTTAGGCCCGTATCCAGGGGGATAAGTGATCATTATTCACATAACTACAAGGCGCTTAAAGGCCTTTAAAGGTTGCACTGAAACAGGCGCCCTTTTTGGCTTTAAGTAGTCATTAACTCCCATCTGAAGATATTTTCCGAAGAGAACAAATAATCCCATCTGGGAGAGAATTCCATAGATATAGCATCCAATTTGGAAAAGAGTATTTGTTGACATCTAAACGAAAATTTTCACCTTTAAGTTTTAAAGTATTCACAGCTCGAGTTTTGGATGATTGTTTAAGAAATAAAAAGTCATCAGGATCAACTTGTAACAAAATAATGAAGAATTTTATAAATCTATCTAAATCAAAAACAATTGTAAAAAATTAAAGAATCTGAAGCCGACGTCATACGATATATCAGTAAATTTAAGAATGCGTTTGGTAAAATATCGTTGTACCTTTTCGATATTTTTTATATAACATTTCTCATGGGAGTTCCAAATTAATGTGTTAAATTCTAAAATAGGGCGGATAAATCCTTTGAATGCTAAAATCAAAGCGTTCATATTCCTAATTTGAAAGGATCGAAAACTAAGCGGCAATCGAAAAAAGCATTTTAGACTATATTTTTGATATGAGAAGAACTTGAAGTATTTTTAAAGTAATCCCAAAATCACGAACCCCAGTATAAGTAGCAGGCTCGTATCCAGTATTTTATTTTGGGGGAGGGGAGGCACGACCGAAATTGCAAAGATATACTGATGCAAAATACGCTTTAGGTTGTATAAAAGCTAAAAATTGGGCGTTTAAACCGCGCGCTTATGACTAAATAGACTCTACTTATAATTGAAAACTTCGGCGCGAAGCGCTGAAACTTTTTGCGATTTTTGGCTAAAAAGCAAAGGGAGGGAGTAAAGGAAAAAATCTTTCTCATTTCATTTCGAGGGGAGGGGGGTACGTGACCTCGCCCTATGCCCTGGATATGGGCCTGATTATTAGCAAAAAGTTCTTATCATTTATGAAATTACCGTATTCGCTCGTGTATAAGCACAACTCAGGTAGAAGCACAAGTGAGGTTTTTGGGGGTGTAAAAAATGAAAAAAAGTTTGCCTCATGCATAAGCAGAACGATCAGCAAGTTACGTCTGTTACTAAGTTATAATAGTTTTAGCTTTTATTTAGCCTATACTGTAGGTTTCTGCGCAGGGCACAATGTTTTGTTTTTATCATCCTGCTGAATAGATTCGTTCGTATCGTGCCGTGTGTGAGTGTGACCCATTGCCCTGCTCATAATCTTCTACATTTATTTTTAGTCACCTTCTACCTTATGCTACCGTGACATTATAATAGAATATACTTTTCTTTACATTAATAAGTACCAAATGTTATGTGTGCAAACAAAATAAGTTTGGACGACGAAGAAGATGAAATTGTGCAGGATTCGGATTTGTTTTATGCTGATGATGTGCCGGATGATATGGAATATTCCCTTGTTGAAATATTTCGATCTTTTTAATTATCATATCATTAATTTTTCGTTTGTGAGGCTTTATTAAATGTGTGCAATATTACTTACTTTTTATCAGCATGCTGTCTTATCCCTAGGTAACGTTATTTAAATGATACCTGAGCATTTTAGTATGATAAAACTCATGTTTCTGTGTATAAGCACAAGTGCACTTTTTGGACCTGAAAATTTTAAAAAAGCTTGTGCTTATACACGAGATGAATACTAGTATCATACCCAGTATTGTTATAACCAAAGTAAAGAATTTGCATCTATGTATTCTATTCCGTACAGGTTTTATGCAATAAATGAGATTTGTTCAAGAAGTAAGAATGACAGCAATTTTCGACGATGATTATGAATTTCTGATTAATGTTGACCATTTTAGAGTGAATTCAGAATCATAATTCAGCTGATTTTGTAAAAATTTTAAGGTTACAATTGAAAATTGAAGTGCTCTCTTCACAAAATTTTCTGGGGCTTTTCCTTGGACCCCTCTGGTGAGCGCTTGAGCGCGCCACCTCGAGACTTCCCCAGCCCTAAAAGCAGGGCTGTCAAGTGCTCTTGTCAAAACACCCCAATTTTAACCTCAAACTGCCCAAAAAAACCCCAACCACTGGTTAAGCATAGGCGCAAAAAACCTCAATCGTTTAAAAATGTCTCCAACAGCCTCAAAAAGTCCTGAAATGAGGGGAAACCCCCAACTTGGCAATCCTACCTAAATAAGAGGTTTCCATTCCATTGGAATCTCTTTGTATTCAAGGTATCCGGGTAAACAAACATTCATGCTTTGGTCCCCCTTGTTTAAAAAAAATTTTGGTCGTGCCCCATCCCGAAACAAAATCTTGGAACGGGCCTGGTAGCATAGTAGCAAGCCGGCAACACTACACAGTCTTGACGGACGGATAATGCTCACCTACGTCCAGTGTTGCCAGGTCCGAAAACTAGAATGCACCAGATTGAAGCTGAAAATGCACTAATAAATGCACTGATTTTTTACAATTGCACTAAAAAATGCACCATATTCAGTGTTAAAATAAAAATATTAAAAAAATAGTTAGCCCTGTTAAACACATAATGAAACGTGTTGTAGCATAAAATGAAACTTCATTCAATAAAATCTCGGTATTGTTGCGTCTGGTGCACACCCCCCCCCCCTATTGTGGTGTACGTATACGGTATCTACAACATACGTGTGAGTTGTTATAATTGAGCGTACAATAGTACCTGCTGCCATAATTTCTATTCATTTTCGAATGTTGCAATTTCACTCAGATATTTAAAACTGGATTAAACGCATTCATCGTCTAGTGCTGCACACTTTGCAGATTTTACTACTTGGGTACCCGGCTATTTCATTACCCGGGTACCCGGGTAGGACCTTAGATGGAAGAGAATGCAGTGAACATCGTTTATTTACGGTTGACAGTTAGATCTAGGGCAAAGTGATATCTAAGCAGTAAAATTATTGAAAGATTAATGCAACATTAAATAAAATCGAGGCTTTAATCTGAAGAATCCGTATGCATTTAAAGAAATTTGAGTCATTTTCTTAATTCAAAGCGAAAAATTGTGAAATAATCTTGAGATATAGTATACTGTATGCAGTAAATTGCCTTTTTGTCATTTTTCTGTATTAATCTAATCAAGAGCCTGAAACAAATGAAGTTGCTAGGCAGACAGGAGTTCAGACAGGAGCTTTGAATTTTTAAAAACCCCGATTAAAAATAAATCTTAGCGACTGATTGATTGAGCAAACGGTTTAAAAGAATTTTATAATAAAACAAATTTCATAGTAATCATTTATATGATTCAGGTTTTGTATTTTCATAGGCTCATTAAAACATTTGAAGCAGGAAAGCACATTGACGAAAAGCAATATTGAAATCAAAAGGAAATGAAAATTTATTCAAAAACAAGTCTATCTGGAGCTGACTGCATTTGGAACATCGATAGGCTTTGAACCAGGTCTAACTAGAACAGTTGCGCGCACGATGTGAATAAAAGTTGCAGTTTAAATTCATATAATGGTCACAAAAGTAAATGCATTAGAAACAGCGTCGCTAGCGGATAATTTCTTGTTCAAATTTGTTTACAATAGAGAATAAGAAGAATGCGGCACAAATGAAATAATGTAACTATAGAGCTGAATAATGGAATTTGCGTAGACCGTATGCGCGATATATTGTGGCAATAGAAAAGATTAACAGACTCGCTTATTTAACATGTTACGGTTGATTATATCAAATCACATTTACATCGTGATTCAATCGCACTCTAGAAGCAATATGTTTCTAGGTTTCTAAGTCAATTCTTAGCACATATTGCATAACTGCAGTGCTAATTTTCCGGGTACCCGAGTAGTTAAATTATTTTCTACCCGGGTATACCCGGGTACTCGAGTACCCGTTCGGGTGCCCGCGTGCAGCTCTAATCGTCACCTATACTAATGCTTCAAACGAACTTTTGTTACAAAACTGATATCTAGCCATTATTTGAGCCGATTGATTCATGAATTGCACATCATGAGAACTATGCACGAGGTGCCTTCAAAAATTTAATCTCGTTGTCATGTGTTGCACGCACACATACACACACAAAAGGTGGGTGTGCACCAGACGCAACAATACGATTACTATGAAAGATTCAAATTATTATCAGCGTAGAATAGGCGTAGCCAGGATTTTCGCCAAAGGGGTATCCAAAAAATTTTTTGCAGATCGCATTATTTAAGCAACAGAAAAATTTATTATTTCATTGAAACTTTTTCACGTTATTGACGGAATAATGCTAATCATGCGCTCAAAGCGCTAATTTTTTTGACAGTTACTGCAATAAAAGGAAAGAAACTGCCAAAAGATAGGAGAAATCGGCGCAAAGAGGCATAAGCATAGCCAGGACTTTTGCCAGGGGGTCCGAAAATGTTTTTATATCAAAAGTCCACAAAAACGTATAAGAATGTGTCCTAGACATAAAATAATGCTTTTTTTATTCAACTCACATCGTCCTGCAACAATTAAAATGCGAAGAAAAAATTTTTTTCGAAAATTTTTACAATTTGCAAGTTTTCCTACCATAGATGGGCAGCATACATTCCCATAGGGGGTGAGGGGAGGGTATTACCCCCACCTCAGGGTCCGAGACTTGAATCACTGTCGGACGATTTTGAGCTATCGAACATTTTCTGCATGATTTTTGGGTACAAAAGCAGCGAAAGTATTAAAATTTTTTCAGTGCTTCACGCCGACTAGTACATTTATGTTTTGTTTACCCACAAAATACCTAGAATAAAGTAAAAATGATCTGAAAAGTCAAAGTTTTCGATGAATTCTTATATTTTTACTTACAAGAGTGACGAAACTAGTCAGAATGGGACAAAAAAAAGTTAAAAATACAGTTTTTCACATTAAAACATGTTATATAGGATGTTTTAGCCATTTTTCATATTTGGCCTGCTGGTCCTAAATTTTGGGATTTCACCTCCTGAACTTTCGACCTTAGGAAACTATGATGGGCAGCACCGAAATTCTAAGGGGAAGGGGTGGAAAAATTTTCTAACGTCAAAAAATGGTCTTAAAAGTGGTCGTACGGTGACAAAAACACCATTTTTCGACGTTTCTCATCGAGCACTATCTAATGGCATCAAAAAATCGCTAAAAAAGCAAGAAAAATATTCAAAAATTGAATTCCGGGGGGGTATTTTGATTTCTGGGGGGCATTCCAACTTTTGGGGGTGCACACCCCCAACCCCCCACGCCCACGTGCTTACTACTCGAATAGAACTTTATATCACGGAGAGTGCAACGGAAAACTTCTTTTAGGGCTGGGGTTTTTTGGATGGCGCGCTCAAGCGCATCAAGCGGGTTTTGGGGCAGAGCCTTGGAAAATTTTGCAAAATAACGCACTGGAATATTGAATTTTACCGTTAAAATTTTCACAAAATCGTCCAAATCATAATCCTTAATTCAGATGATAAATAGATCAAATAGACTGGCATAAAGCGCGGGAATTTTGTGATATTTCCATGCCAGAATGACTGATAAACTTCTTAAAGCGCATCAGGTGCAGATCTTTTTTAGACTTGTCATGTTTTGTTCCCTATTCTAAGCAGCTTTTTAAAACGCAGTCTGCAATAAACGCACGAATTTTCTCCATACTTTTGACTTTCAATTGCCTAAAATGTTAGTAAATAGGTATTTTGCGGCGACAAACGATCAAAACTTCTTTGTTTGTTGCCATTAAGATGAAATAATAGCCATGGTTTATTCGCAACAAATCGTCGCAGAACAGCATACGCAACCACTTCGCCTCATCTAGGGGCGAGAATCCCCGTCCACTAGCTACGCCAGTGCAGTGTAGGCACTTCGCAGGTATCCTTCGTATAGTCGTCACACGATGCGGAGTGGCGAAGCGAGAGAATAGCCGCACGCACGCTAATTTTGGGTATCGAACAGTAATTTTCTAAACTCTAGCTTTGCGTAAACTTTTGTACCTGCGGTTTTTAAATGTACAAGCAAAAATATGTTTCATTAATCGCGGTGTATGGTCTGGTCCATTCCGAACAGCTTATTTTTTGATGGTCTTATTACTGTAATAAATTTTTACTGTACAGCTGGCTTCTTCAACCACGCTCTCGTAACAACTGATTGCTTTAAACTCTTCTTATTGATGTCTTATATGCGCGGTTTAACATGTGACGCATCTTACAGACTGCTACAACAACCTAACACGTAAAATATTCTGCTGCAGCAATAAGCTATAGAACGAAAATGGGCTGTTTGGAATGGAACAGACTATAGTTTTTACACGTCCATACTGCTATAGTCTGTTTCATTTATTCGAGAGCTTTTTAGTCAATTCTTTTAAGGGCTACAGTAAGCGAAACAAGACGAATTACTGTAATTCGGCAGATCAGCTCAGTGAGGGCGAGTGGCTGGAATTCTTTAATTTTTAATGCACTAATCCGCCTATATAAATTTAATTTAGGCATTTAATCGGTACTAAGACATACTACAGTAAGTGCGCTAAATAAAAAGCTGTCGGGTGGAATCGAACCCAGTTGCTTCGACACGACAAGCAGACGTTTTACCACTGAGCTATGAGGGAGTTCGCAGCGTTTCTTAACATTTTAGTCTATTGTGTTTAAAGTGTCAACTAAGGATAAGCTGAATGCGCGATTTTTATCTGTAAGTTGATTAATTTGCTGGAAGACGAGCATAAATTATGTCACAACAATGTTATTGAAAAACCCTTCTCTGCTACGTAACTACAGTGAGATCTAGCGAACTACAGTAAATAAGAAAGAAGGGGTTACTGTAGCCTCCGAAAACATTTACTGAAAAAGCTCTCGGATAAATGAAACAGACTATAGCATTAGTGTTGTAAAAGATATCTTTCTTTATCTTTTTAGCAAGATAAAGATAAAGATATCTTTATCTTTATCTTGACGATTTCTTATCTTTATTTTTATCTTTATCTTCATCTTTTGGAAAAATCACAGGCGATCTTTATCTTTATCTTTTTGATGGGAGTTTATCTTGCAAAAAACAAAGTATGTATGTACATAAGTTAGCACGTAGTCCAAAATGCAGGTTTGACGTGAAATATATTTAGACGCATTCAAGTTTTACTGTAATAGAAGAAAAGAAAAGAAAACTATTGTTTAAACCTATGGCGTGCGGCCCAAGCTAATGCCTGTATATCAACCTAAGTAAGCATGAGTGATACCGATCTGAGCGGGAGTACTACTACTAGCACCCACGTTCATCTAAGTCCAAGCCTAGGAAACATGAAGTTTGAAAAAATCAATAACTGTTGCGACTATACTCCGTACAGGCGCATAGCAGGGTTTAGATGCTTGTGAAAAGAAAGAAGTGACCGCGGGTTGACCCCCAGACCTACATTTATGTGTCCTTAATGCCTATCACTTCTTTCATCTCAGGTGTAAAAATTAGGGCATTCAGATAGCTGCTTTACATCACCCACTCTCGTTTATTGCACTTTACAAACATCATTCTCCTGGTTCCAGGCGACCATATTTACATATGTACACTTTATCTTTTTGGTTCCTTTATCTTGCAAATTATTTTTATCTTTCTTAATTTTTTATCTTTCTCTTTATCTTCTAGATTTTAAAATTTCAACTTTATCTTTATCTTTTATCTTGCGAAAAATTCTTATCTTTTACAACACTAGCTAGCATGTACATACAGTGTACCAATGTAGTAATATATCAAAGCATTTGCATCTTGTACGTAGAAGGTATAAAGTAATTTTCGCATTACGCTTCCTTCTAAATTAAGTCTATGCAAATTAGACTAAAAAATACCGTTCCGCATTTCGTACACTAATATGTAACTGCGAGAGTCACACGTATAGGCGAACTTGCCTTAGCAGTTCGCGGTAGCCATCACATAGCCAATACTAGTAGCTATCTACGATAGTGTACTGTGGGCTATGCCTTCGGTCTTCCCACTTTTTCCCCAATTTTCAATAATAAAAAACATTTAGATACTTGTCCGGTAACATAGAGTTAAGTGTATGATAATAGTAACTGTTTCATGCATACTGCTTGTGTAATCGATAACATTCGATCTGAGATAAAAGTGTATCAGTATCACGTTAATTTGATCTTTGTTTATTTTACTGTAATGGTCTCTTGAGGCCAATGTAGTTAGTGTTGTTGGCAGTCTGGTTGGCCACCGTTTGTGTATATAGTCCATACGTTTTCGTTCTTTGTTTGCTTTATTTTGTGTCCGGCTATAGGCCGTGTATTCTGCGTTTGGAATAAATTGAAGAAAAACCTACCCTGGGGTTTTTGGATATACCGAGGGTTAGGTCGGTAATTGCCCACATCGAGGATTTCAGCTCATCAGAGTGGAAGGATAGGTAATTTCCATGTGATTGCTACTTTTATTCGAAAGTCTTAAATCTTTTCTTAAACCAAAAATTGATCAAAAATATTATCTAATCTTTAAGGATGGTTGATCAGTGTTGAGCTCATTGTTGTTGTTTTCATAGTCTATTGTGCTACACGTATTAGGAACCAAAAACATTTATGTTAGAATCGAACCTTGAAAAGAAGTTAAATATTCAACTTGAGCTTTGAGATAAGTCAACTGACCTCCGCGGCAAATTCCGAGATTAGGTAAGTAGCCTTAGGTCTTAGGGCGTAGCTGCTGAGATCACCCGTCCAGAAGCAGCCAGCAATATTGGGGCTGAGGGGATCAAAGCCGTAGGGTCTGTAAGGGTCCAAAGATCGAAAGCGATCCCAGGCTGCGCGATCGGGGCCAGAGCTAAGCGTAGACTTAAGTACCTACATACCTAAGTAAGTCTCGAAGGCAAATACATCCGTGTCCTATGTTGATTCCGTATACATAGGGCACCCTTTGTATTTACACTGGATAGTCCCTCTTTTAGGCTGCTAGCTACAGCCGAACTGATCAATCATCGTAAAATTATTTTTTGATCCAAAAATTATCATTTTGGCCATCTAAATATGTGTAACATTTTGCTCACCTTTGTTGTTGTATCGACCGCGATCGTGGCAGTGCGCAATTTAAGTACAGTCCGAGACACAACTAACGCCCTACAATCGGTTGGGGCCCAACTGATTTCCAAGCTTTTTCCAAGTAATTTTCAATAAAAATCCAACCTTTTATCAATTTTTTCCATTCGGTTGGATTCTGGCTCGGTTGGAATTTAGTTGGAAATAAATTGACACGGACATCAAAGCTACAGCGCTACTGTTTTCTACGCTCCTGAACTAACAATGCCTGTCAGTTGGCGACCCTCGTCAAAAAATATAGGCGATGCAATGGCGAGTGAGTCAGTCATACTGTACGCGTACCTAAGTACTTGCTTGTTTTTTTTGATGGGGCTGTTAATATCAGGTAGGTCATATGGCGCGTTTCGTATGAGTTAGGCAAAATAACCTATTGTGCGGTCTAAATTGATTCATAGGCATAAAATGAACTCGGTGCACCACACACATGCATATCGTATGCTTTTTGTTCTACATGTTCTCATTAAACGATGTGGAACGCTGTTGCATAACTAATTAGGGCAACTAATTCATTATGCGCATTTTCGCCTACATATATTTAGCTTTCTTCACCAACCAAAAAATAGTCTACATATATTGTAGACGAGTACATATCTTTTTATTTCTTATTTAAATAAGTTACGTTTATACCTTCGATATTCACAGAGTTAAATATGTATTTTTGGCCATTGGAAAATTAATCTTAATTATGTATATTTTGCTATCCTTCAATCACACAAAATTCTAAAAACTCAAAATGGCCATGTTACTTATAAGTAACATGGCCATTTTAAATATAATTTATCAAATGTATAAAATATACTTAAATGCAAACTTAATGAGCTTTTAATAATTCAAATCCCATAGATTAAAATTTATAGAAAATTTGAAAGCATATTCAAATTTACCTAGATTTAAAAGTTATATTAAAATCAAATTTTAATTTCTAAGAGTTCTAAAATTCGCAAATTAAATTTTAATCAATTTTTCTTTTAATTTCGATTTAAGTCTATATTCTATTACCTTGCAGCATCACTACAGATTAAAAAATCCAGATAAATATAAGGATAAAAAATAATAAACATATCTTGCTTTCATATTTTTTATACTTTGTGTATAGTGGAAAAAGAATACATAGTGTCCACATACATATTTTGATTAACAATCACACGTGATAAAATGGCGCGCTTGTAGCAAAAGTGTAGGTATTGACTGTGCATTTATTGAATTATTGCTGTCACTCATGATGACTCATACTAGAACAAAGGGCATATTGATCAGAGAAAGCCGCCGGTTGAATTTCTTGAATTCGATTGAAATTCGGTCAACAGAGGTTATTCCTACAGTATAATTTCAATTTTTTCTCAACCATTTTCCAATTTTTTATCAACGAAATTACAATTCCAATTGGTTGGAATTCTGAGGCGTTAGTTGTGTCTCGGACTGTAAGTGTCCGTGGTAAAGATTTTGTGTATCGTGGTAAAGTCATCGTTATTTTTCTATTTCTGTCGGATCTTTATCGACAAAGGCAGTGCTCACGCTTGCATTTTTCTATAAACGTCGACCCGCAGGCGACGATTTATCATTTTCTCTCCTGACGACGAAATTCCGTCACTTAGGTCTTTACCTATCTCTTTTTCTAACCACGTACATTTTCTTGCGCTTTAGGCTTAGTCCTACCAGTTTTCGATCATTTCACGTCAGGTATATCTTACTTCACGTAAGCAAATACAATTCACATGAAAAACCTGTTTTTTGGATCAACAAAGACCAAATTCGAAACATTTATTTTGGACAAAATTTCGACGTACTGAAATTTATTTTACCCAAGGTCATATTTTTAGACATTTTTGATACCTAAAAATGGCAGGAAAAAAGGTTTTGCGGACACCGCCCGCTAAATTGAAAAAACCTTCTACGCCACCTACTTTATCTCGCCAATTACCCACCGCGCCTGTTGACTCTAATAGCGCGAGTAATTCTGCGAGTAATGACAAAAACGATAAAGACATAACTAGTAAGGCGAATAATGATAAATTACCCGCGTCACTAAATGCCGCGAGCAATACACAGTCTGAAGATGAACTGTTATTGAGTACCATGCGATCGCGCATTAAACAAGCTTCGATAACTAGATCGGACCCTAACATTGACAATTCATCTAATCATACAATGATTGATAATACGACTACTCTTAACATGGCAAATAATCCTGAAACCAGTTCGGAGCACGAAAATCCCGATTCTGATGTAGAAAGTATAGTCATAGCATAAATGCCGACGAAGAGCGTGCTAATGCTAATGTGACTAATGATCTCATTTTAAAAGCGCTACAAGCTATTCATTTGCAATTTTCGAACCTTTCTACGCGCGTTGATCAGGATAAAAAGGAAAATGCGGATGAAATGCGTAAACTGCGTCTGGAGCTAAGCACTATGCTTAAACCCCAACCAGTTTCGAATCGCATAGAGAATAATCCATCTGAGCGTGTTAACGATTCAATCGATAGCGCAAATTTTTCTGAATTTAATGCGCAAAGTGCGAATCATGCGCAAAGTACGCATCGTGCATCTTCACTGTTGTCCACTGGCAACAGCGCGTCAAATTCACGCTCACCTTCGGAAACTGTTCCCAAAAATATTGTTCAAAATTGTACAAATCGCGCGCCTGAGATATCTAATTTGTCACAGAATCCTTTAAACACGGGTTTGCAAAGGGTGCAAAACTCGGGTTTTTTGGAGAATATACCTACAATTTCGCAGCCGTCGGTACCAATTTTGCAGACGTCACGATCTTGGCCTTCGCTGTCTTTAAATCGTAATGCGCCTTCATTCATACCTAATTCTTCGAATGCGAACTCGCAGCAGCAGCTAAATCCACCACCACTGCAATACTTTCCACCACAAGGAGAAATTTTTCGAAATAATTATGTACCTAATCCTGTGAATGTGGAAATGCCACCTAATAATCCTATTTTGCATTCTTCTAATATCGAAATGCAACCTCTCGAAATAAATCTATCTGGCATTAACAACGAAACTGCAAATTTGCAAAATGAATCTGCACCTCTACCTGAATCATCTAGTAGGAGAAGACATGTAAAATTTTCTGACAAAAGCTCATCTAACAGTTATGATTGCCCGCGCAGCCGTCGCTTGCGTCGCAGAAGTAGATCGCGCCAACAACGTCATTGCTATAGTTCAGATTCTTCATCTGAAGGCTTGCGTGCTGGATCGCGTCTCGCTGATTCCTTGAATTGCGGACCATTTTTGACACAAATGCAAATTGCAATTGCTAACAAAAAATTTTTTGATGGAGATAAAACGGATATAAAAGCATATTTTGCAGAATTTGAATTGCTTGCCGATACCTATGATATCGACAAAGCTGATTGTTTAAAATTCGCGACTGGATTTCTTGATCCCTATGCTATGCGTTTATACCGTTCATTACCTGTTGATATACAACAATCTTATTCGAAAATGAAACAAGCGCTAATAACCGAATTTTGTCCAATGGACACCGGTGCGCTCTTTAATCATTTTTTGAATCATAAACAGCAGCCTAACAAATCGGTTAAAGCTTATTATCTCTCGCTTCGCAAAGAATTAATAAAATCTGACCCTTATCTTGAAGTTGACTCGCACCACTTTAATAATTTGATGCGACACCAATTAAAGGAAGGTTTATTACTGCGCATTTCGAAGGAGACATATCACAAAAAGCCAAGAGCATCATTAGCTGAATTTTTGGACAATGCGCTAAGCGCTGAATTTGTTAATAAAGAATTTGAGGATAAAAAGGCAGTAACACCTTACGTATCGGTAACAGCTGCTCCCGTAGGCAGCGCAGTACCTAAAGATACTCCTCGCGCATCTAACCAAAACGATTCAAATTGTTCGCGTCATAGAA
This sequence comes from Mermis nigrescens, assembly GCA_036768485.1. Lineage (NCBI taxonomy): Eukaryota > Metazoa > Nematoda > Enoplea > Mermithida > Mermithidae > Mermis > Mermis nigrescens. The sequence continues at coordinate 64,139 of JAVLUZ010000261.1, read as the reverse complement.
CGTTTCAACGCTCGTCGCATGCTGAGAAACCAGAAAGTTCCTCTCGTAAATATTGTACCTTTTGCAAGCGCATAGGTCATATCTATGAGGAATGTTTCACGCATCAGAGACAAGAAGCGTCTAATAATGCTAATCATAATACCCAACCTGATCGAAGTAATAATTCTATGGCTCGCAATCGCAGCCAATTGCGTTCTTTTTGCGCCAAAATCGTTCGCCATCGCGTTCAAATTTGCAAAGTAGACATCGATCTCAATTATGATATCGTAACTCTAGTCAACATCGTTCATCTAACTATGCAAATAATGATAATTGCTTTGATCCTAAGCAAACATGATCGAATTTTAGGCAAAATCGTAATGATTATTACCAAAATTCGCGTGCTAATTATCAAAGTTTGATTTACGATAATCGTTATAATAATCAATCGCGACAAAATACACCTTTCGTGCAGTTCCCTAATGAACAGCGTGGCACATACTACAACTCAAATTACCGCAGCGACAACAATCTCAACCACCTGTATGTCACATACACCGCGGATAACCAACCCACCATGAATGTGCCCCCACCGCAGCCAACCCTTACATCTCCTCATGATGTAAACACGGTTACTGCAAAAGGGCCAGAATCTAGCGTGCGTCCCAATCTATTCGTGTCACAAGAATTTCTCAAAGAGTACGAACGTTTACAACGTCGTCTCGCAACTTATGAAAAAATCAATCTACCTGCATCTAAGACTTTAGATCCTAATATTCCGATTGTAAGCCATGCTGGGACAAATTTACCCACCATTCTCATTAAAGTTCATGGCATTGACGTACCTGTTCTCATAGATATGGGTTCACAGGTCACCATGATGACCACATCTGCATTCTAACGTCTTGAGTTTAATTTACCACCTAAACAAGTCTCACAAGTTGTACATGGTGTAGGCGAAATCACCGCTGTAGTTCGGTATAAAGTAAATATGACTTTAACCATTGTGGAACAATCTATTTCTACCTCAGTATCTATAATTCATCACTTGCTGGAAGACATGCTCTTAGGATATGATTTTTGTGAATCCGCACTCATTTGGGTTAATCCTATTGAGCGCTGTGCTTTTATAAACGGCATAAAGATTAATTTACTCTCATCTCATGAAAAATTGAAATTTTGCGTGAAACCCAACACAACTACCTCTGGTGTTGTGTGTGTGCATGTTTCTTACCTGAGCCTGTTATTATACAACCTAGGCATGAATTAATTACACCTGGCTATATAAGTCACGGTTCTTGCAATTTTGATTTTGCATTATTCGAACCAAATCCAGATTTTATGGAAAAAACCTCACTTTTTGTTGCTCCGTCTATAGTCGATGCTTCACAACCTCTAATACCTGTTCGCGTTTGTAACATCTCTAGAGCGCCAATTCGCATCGACTCTGGTGAAATAATAGGTTCTTTAACTTCTGATGCCGAAGTTGTGTCGCATGTTTCATCTTTTGACAAATTCGTGAACTATGTTTAAAACACGACTCAATTTTTGCATTAAAAAACGAACCTCTCGGACGTACCCCCTTGATGAAACATCATATTGACACAGGGGATAATCCGCCCGTTGTTGGAAAAACTTATCGTGTTGAGCATTCTAGAAGAGAATCCATGCAGAAAATTATAAATGAAATGCTTGCGGATAAAATTATTCGACCTACAACTAGCCCATGGGCAAGTCCATTATTTCTCATTGGGAAAAAGGACGGTTCCCTTAGGCCGGTCGTTGATTATCAATGGTTAAATGACGTTACTAAAACACAAGTTTATCCTCTTCCACAATTAGACAATTATTTCGATACCTTAGGCAATGCTGCATATTTTAGCACATTAGATTTAAAATCTGGTTACTGGCAAATTCCACTAGATAATAAATCTCGCAAAAAAACTGCTTTTATATGCCCTGTTGGTCATTACGAAAATGAAGTTTTACCTTTTGGCCTAAAAAATGCGCCCGCAGATTTCCAAAGGCTAATGGAGCTCATGCTCGCAGGCCTAAATTGGAAATCTTGTCTCGTTTACATCAATGACATAATTATTTTTTTGCGCACTTTCAAAGAACATTTAAAAGATCTTGAGAATGTCTTTATTGCTCTTAAAAAAGCAAACTTACGTGTAAAGCCTGATAAATGCCATCTTGCGCATGCAGAGGTAAAATTTCTTGGCCACTGCATAAGTGCAATGGGCATCGCTCCTGATATGTCCAAATTCGCAGATTTACTCTCGTTTCCCATACCAAAAACCGTTAAATCCTTGCAGAAATTCCTTGGCTTAGTCCAATGGTTTAAAAATTCGTTAAAGATCTTGCCAAAATCACTAAACCGTTATTCCATCTTCTTCGTAAAGATGTCGAATTTTGCTGGAAGGCTGAACACCAAACCGCCTTTGAGCTTCTGAAGAAAGCATTTACTTTCCCACCTATTTTGCAACTACCAAAATTCGATGATGAGCACCAATTCATTTTAACAACTGACACCAGTAATTATGCGTTAGGTGCTATTTTGACACAAAAACACTTACCATCCAAAAATCGTTTTATTCTTAGCTACGCTAGTCGCGTGCTAAATTCTGCCAAATGTAACTATGCTACTTCAGAAAAAGAAGCATTAGCGGTAGTGTGGGCCATCAAGCATTATCGACATTATCTTTACGGTAAAAAATTCATTGTCGAAACTGATCATCAAGCATTAACTTGGCTAGTAAACATTAAAGACCCATTGAGTCGTTTACGCCGTTGGGGTCTCAAAGTACAAGAATACGAATATGATATTGTTTACGTTCCTGGTGCATATAACTGCGCAGCTGATCTTCTTTCACGACACCCTGAATACGATCATGCAGAACGAAAATATAAATTGGAGCGCAAAAATGTTGTTAACATCGCAAATTTAGAATCGGAAGATTTTCAGTCAGATGATGAATCGGTTCCACCTGACCGATCGCGCGATCATGCGCCTACTGCACCAATTAATCATCCAAATGCGCAAAATAATAATCCTACTGCGCAAATCGATCCTACCAATACAAAACCACCTACATTTTGTGAACGCCTGTTACTTACTGATGCTGAAAAAGCTGAAATGCTAACACCTGCGCGTTTACTCGCTGAGCAACGTGCAGATGACGAATTACATAAAATTCGCATTGCATTAAATGACTTAACAACGAAAAAATATCGTGACGAATTTTTTCTCATGAACGATGTACTTTTTCGCAGATTCCAACCTAAACGTTCACCAACTGTCGTACATCAAATAGTCATACCCAAATCTTTGTGTCGCTTTATATTAACCGAATTTCATGACTCTATTTTCTGAGCTCATTTTTCATCGCGCAAAATCTTGCCCGCCATACAAATGCATTATTGGTGGCCGCGCATGGAAAATGATGTGATCGCGTGGTGTAGGAATTGTGATGTGTGCTTACAACGTAAGGTCGCATTAAATTCCACATCCATTCCATTGCAACCAATCAAAGTATCCGCACCTTTTGAACTCATTGCGTGTGATTATTTGCATATGCCGCGATCTCCCTCCGGAAATGACCAAATTGTTGTTTTTATGGATTATTTTACCAAATATGTGGAAGCTTTTGCTGTTTCTGACATAAAAGCAACAACAATTGCAAATTTGTTATTTCGAGAAATTATCCCACGTTATGGTGTTCCCAAGAAATTTTTGACAGATCAGGGTTCAAACTTTACATCTACCCTAATTTCAGAAGTTTGTAAACTACTAAACGTTCAAAAAATATTTACAACCCCATATCATCCCCAGTGTGATGGGTTAATGGAACGTTATAATCGCACTTTGATTGATGGTTTGTCTAAGCTGAGCGCGCGTTCCCAGTATGATTGGGAGCAATTTCTACCTTTCGTGTTATTCGCATACCGCGCGACTCCGCAATCATCAACTAATATATCTCCTTTTGAAATGCTTTATGGTCGCGAACCAGCATTTCCCTTTGACACTCTTCTCATAAATCACTTTGTAATGAATCCAAATTTACCATCTGTTGCAGAAAAATATGTTATTGACTTAAAGCTGACTTTACAAGATCTACACGGAATCGCATCTAAAAATCTAGCTCAAGCGCGTAAGCAACAAAAATCTCAATATGACAAATCCGTAACTCAAACAAATTTTTCTCTCTCGGATATAGTTTACCTTAATAATACCTCAGTAATTCAACCTGAAATCGGTAAACTATCACCTAAACGTGTTGGACCATATAGAATTATTGATTTACCTACTCCTGAAACTGCGAAAATTGCATATGTCTATAATCCTCTAATCACTCATCTCGTTCACCGGAATAGACTTCTGCCTGAGCCCAAACTACCCTACTCAGATTTAATTGTCGAAAAACATGTGTATATCCCTGGCGATTTTGTGTTGGTAAAATTACCACATTGCCCTCTAGCTCCGGCAGTAGTAATAAGTTTTGAGGAATTACCGGGCAGGGAGCAAAAAGCTAAGGACTGTGCGCTTATACGTTTATTGAATGTCTCTAAAACAGCACATGCCGTACCATTAGCTAATGTTTTCCCTTTTGCAGACCCATGGCTGCTGAAGGTACTCCAAGCAAGGAGGCATTGCTGGAAGCAGCTGGTCGCCGATTCAAATTTGAGGGGCGCAATCCCGTGTCCCTAGATGAGTTTTGTTTGGCTTTGACAAATATGGCTTTGGAGCGGGGGTTGGTTCTACCAGACCCGCTGTGCCACAAAATGATGAGTCGTGTTGGCGGTCTAGAGGCACTTACCGCAAAAATGATAGAGCATAAAACATCACATGTAGCCACAAATCACAGTAAACGTATAAATGACCAAGAGCTCTGGTGGGAGAACAGGTTTGATAGATTCCCTTTGGCTACCCTTCATGTGCCAAAGAAGAGACTTCTATCCACTGTTTTGATCACCAATGACCAGGAGTCTTTTGGAGCTATTTTGGCTTTGATTCAGCCATCAAACATGACCAATGGCATGTTATTTTTGGGCTACGATTCGGAATTTGTGAATGACCAAAAAGGCCGCTGAGATTTGCGTTTTAAGCAGCTATGTCCCACCTATCAGGACCTCCATGGCCCATTCATTCGCTATGTCCAAGTTGCTAGCGCAAACAGTCATGTGTTCTGCTGAAACATTGCTAAGTTCCCAAAACCTCCGTTTGGGCTTCATCAGCTGCTCAAAACGCGTCTACCGAACGTATATATGGTCTGTTACGACCCCACGCAAGACAGACTTGCATATTCTCATGTTTACGGCCCAACTTTCGAAGAAATTTTGGCAATTCCTGATGCCAAGATTCGAAATCAACGGCATTGGAAAGATCCGTTTAGTGCGAATTTTATTGATAACTATACAGCCTTTGGCGAGATTGTTCACTCACCGTCTCCATATTACAGCGCATTCACACACCTTAAAGCGCTTGGCTGAATTTTTCTTTGACATGGCTATTGATCCAAACGCGCCTGATAATTTTGGTCAGGCGTGGAGCTTACCACTAACTCGGGATATGCAACATTATTTAGCGATGGATGCCCTGATTACTATCGATGTTTTCATATTGATAGAAGGCTGCTCGCAAAATAATTGCATTACCGACGATAGAAAACCTATGCCAATTTCGTTTAAAGGCGACAAATTGCACGTTAAAGCTAGCGAACTGAAAACCAGACGGCGTATACCATTGTCGTCTCGCAAGCCATCACGGGGCCAGTCGACCAGCACGGCAACTGATGTCTCCATTGATTCTGATGGCGGAGAATTAGTCACAGTAGAGGACTTTTACGGACCAGCTCCACAAACACCAGCGGCCATAGCCGCAGCCACCACCGTTGCCTCTGTAACGGAAGCGTTGGCTCATACTAATGTTTTCAATAATCCTGATCTAAAAGTTCAGGGATCGTAGGCAATTGCCGACTCAGTTTTGGGCCCGGTTCATGCGCCTGACACCGAACCTAAGTCCAAACCAACCAGCTCAAGTACCCCAGCATCTGCGATTTCTTTGCAAACTGATATTCCTTACGATTCTCCTATGGTTGGAATAGAACAATCTATCTCTACAGAGGACAACGATTTGTCTCCTAAACATTTAGTCATGGCGTTATCCGATGCTGAATCGGAAAGGCAAGCAAACTTGTCGCCACCGCGTACCACACACGCGGCAATGGCTCAAAAAGGGGCTACTACCGTTTCGCAACTGATTGTTTCACAATCGCTTGCGGCGGACAAGCAGGCACCCTTGGGCTTCAGTTCGCTCCTACCTTTACCGACTTCTCAGCCGGATTGGGTAGAGCGTCAACCTGAACCAGACGTTATCATGACAGAAATTATAGGCTTCCCACCGCTACCACAATGCTCACTACCCGCACAGGAAGTACAGCAAGCAGTGTTGTCCATGCAAATTGCGTCCCAATCCGCGCCACAAGGCATGTCGAGTTCAGTGGCACCTACTACTTGTTTCACGGCTCCTATGGCCATGCTTGCGTTATGTGCAACATTTTTTCAACATGATGGAAACCATGACGCGTGAAGCACCGTGCTATATCGCGCCTGACGTATTGCACGAGTTATGCTCTTATCTGGGTGAAGTTGCAGGAATGCGTCTGTATGACCAGTTGGTCGAGTGTGCCCAAGTGCACTTTGACCGGGTGTACGCAGCACATCTGCATTACGCGGCTACAACTGACACACCCTCGCGTCCTTTAGATTGGTCTACAATTGCACAACCTTTGGCTGATGTTGATTGTGCGCCGGCACCTCGATTTATCAGCAAAATAAGCGTTTTTAACCAATTATTTTACCCTGACCAATTTTTGTGCGCACCCGCTTTTTCATTACAACCGGAATGATGCTGTACGAAGTTCCTTTACACTATCTGGTAGTGCACCCACACCTTGACGCACCGAGTGTGGTGACTGATGGCATTGCGCACCAGATTCTTCCAGAATTTTTACCGCACAGAATGTCACCGGCGCCAGATCATTTATCTCCGATCTTAATATCAATGCGTCAAATGGTCCGTATTTTTGATACCTTCCGAGATTTCAATCGTTATACGATTTGGAGTATCGACTCATGACGATCTTCTCAACAATAGACGTCATGCGCGCTAGAGTGCTTTTGGAATTTTTGGACAGAAAGTTCCACTTTTATGCGTATGCCTACGGCAATGCCGCAATAGGCTGGCGCATGGTGGAGCAGCTACGTTGTATGTTGCGCGTAGCTTTCCTTGGAAAATCTTACACACCTTCGCCAAGAGAGGCCTTCCCGGAATTCCCGGAGTTAACGAGGCGAATCGAAAATCCATCCATTTTACATAACATGATTCGTCAAATTCGCTTAGCAACTGATCCGCCACTTGAAGTTCCGGTTCAATTTGACCGTTTCCGAGGTCGCCAAAAATCTGTGTTTTACCTTAAACACCAAATTCAAGGTGAGTTAGAGAAAATTCAAAAAGAGAGACGGTAGGCATCCTTGCAGGACCCAAGTAGATCCTCAGCAAGCCTTGATATGCCCGAAGTCAATCTATCTCTGGAGGCACAAATTGAAATGCGTCGAGCACGCATGACGATCGAACAACGCAATTGTGAAAATCTTGCTTCAGAGATGAAAAGGCGTGCGACAAAATTATGTGCCGCCAGTTCTCTCGCCAAAACCTCAGATGTTCGACATATGTTGGAAGACGAGCATAAGGCTAAATTGAATCGATTTTATGATACGAAATCCGAGCATACCCTGCGTCGGTTAAAGAATTTGGAAAAGCAACGAGTCAGAAGACTTGTTCAAGCTGAAGTCGCAGCTAAATTAAGAGCACGTTCAAGCCAAAGAGGATCTAAGCGGGAAGAACCGCAGTCATCCCGGCAACAATATGCTCAAATGCATCATCACTCACAATCACAAGTACAATCACAGGCACCAGTAAAACCACACATACAGACACATACACGACCGCAGACCCAACGGCGGCAACAGCAATTTACGGAATCGCATCAGCGTTCCGAGGCATATTCACAGGCCGATGCTGGTCATCTGTTGCGCCCGCAACAGCAGCAGCCTTATGAATATCGCCGTCCGCCACAGTCAAACCGCAAAACTCATCAGGGCTGGTCGCAATCCTGTCAACGGCAACAATGGGACCAATCGTATCGTTCACCATTGGAGCAAGATCAATCAGCCACCGGGGTCTATCAACCACAACCTCGACCAGGTCCACTATTGCCTAAACCGTGGCCTGTTACGCAATCACAACAGCGTCCATGCGAATCTTCACGTGAACAAACATTTGGTTTTACTCCGGAGCAATTATTCACTCCGGTGCAATCTATACCGCGTCATTACGCAGACGACTATGAGGACGACGATGAAGAGGAAGACGATGATCGACCCGTCAATCCACATCAACGCTTACGCCAACATATGTACGGGCGTAGGCACTCGCCATACCAGTATCGCAAGCGTTTGAATATGCGTCGCGAACCTGAATCGGATCGTGACTATTTTCAACGTCAACGACGTTGCAGAAAACCACGTGGCTTGAAGGCCAATTATCAGGATCACTATTAATTCACAAGTTCGGCGCACAGAACTTTTTGGAACTCTGCGTTAGGCGTCGAATTCGACCAGCAGCTTTTTTGTCATTTTTCGTTTTTCGTCCTGATGTGGATCCCAGGACTTCACGTATCGTTTATTTTCTGTGTAATTTTTCTCTTGTCATTTTTTCTTTCTTGCTGTAAATTTTTCTTTGACGGTGCTCTTATTTTCCCAGTTATCTCGCATAATTTGCCATTTTTCGTTTTATCATTACCTCTTGTTTCAACTCATCAGTGTCTTTAATTTTGCTCAGCATAATCTTGCCTTATCATTCCGTATCTTAATTTTTTGCTCAAATAGCGGTGTTACTATTATGGTATCTTAACTCTTTAACGGACAAGGGGTTAATTTACACCCAATCTTAAACTTTTTCAATTCAAAATTTTTCTCATTACCTGGGGACTGAAGGAGGCTAACTGGGCAGCGAGATCGAATATTATGCAATGCTGTCCAAGACTGGAGTCCATCATTACTCGGGCAACAATATAGTTATACCTAGCGCCATTGAGAGTGTTGCTTGAGAGTTTTCCTGAGTGCGAACGAGGTCATGCATTGACCGTTATTTGTTATCGCTATTTGTTATTTTTTTTGTTCTTTTATTTTCGTTTTTTTCACGTTTGCTCAGGATGAGGCGTTGCAGACGCCAGAGTAGAGGCGTTGCAAACGCCGGAGTGCCGAGTTGTAGAAGCGTGGCAGACGCCATTGGCGTTGGTTGACCCCGAAAAATTCTTCACTTCGTTTCTAATTTTTTTCTATACGTGGGGGAGTGTAACTGCGAGAGTTACACGTATAGGCGAACTTGCCTTAGCAGTTCGCGGTAGACATCACATAGCCAATACTAGTAGCTATCTACGATAGTGTACTGTGGGCTATGCCTTCGGTCTTCCCACTTTTTCCCCAATTTTCAATAATAAAAAAGATTTAGATACTTGTCCATCAACATGGAGTTAAGTGTATGATAATAGTAACTGTTTCATGCATACCGCTTGTGTAATCGATAACATTCGATCTGAGATAAAAGTGTATCAGTATTACGTTAATTTGAACTTTGTTTATTTAACTGTAATGGTCTCTTGAGGCCAATGTAGTTAGTGTTGTTGGCAGTCTGGTTGGCCACCGTACGTGTATATAGTCCGTACGTTTTCGTTCTTCTTTTGCTTTATTTTGTGTCCGGCTATAGGCCGTGTATTCTGCGTTTGGAATAAATTGAAGAAAAACCTACCCAGGGGTTTTTGGATATACCGAGGGTTAGGTCGATAATTGCCCACGTCGAGGATTTCAGCTCATCTGAGTGGAAGGATAGGTAATTTCCGTGTGATTGCTACTTTTATTCGAAAGTCTTAAATCTTTTCTTAAACCAAAAATTGATCAAAAATATTATCTAATCTTTAAGGATGATTGATCAGTGTAGAGCTCATTGTTGTTGTTTTCATAGTCTATTGTGCTACACGTATTAGGAACCAAAAACATTTATGTTAGAATCGAACCTTGAAAAGAAGTTAAATATTCAACTTGAGCTTTGAGATAGGTCAACTGACCTCCGCGGCAAATTCCGAGATTAGGTAAGTAGCCTTAGGTCTTAGGGCGTAGCTGCTGAGATCACCCGACCAGAAGCAGCCAGCAATATTAGGGCTGAGGGGATCAAAGCCGTAGGGTCTGCAAGGGTCCAAACATCCAAAGCGATCCCAGGCTGCGCGATCGGGGCCAGCGCTAAGCGTAGACTTAAGTACCTACGTACCTAAGTAACTCTCGAAGGCAAATACATCCGTGTCCTATGTTGATTCCGTATACATACATAGGGCACCCTTTGTATTTACAAATATTACCCGACAAAATACAATATGGAAAATCTATTTCAGGAAACCTTGTGCATGGATTACAATTTCCGGATCAATGCAAATCGATTAGAAATGCGGTTTAAAGTGAAGCAAGTTATGATACCGTGCATAGCAACTGGTAAGCATATGAAGTTTTGCTATGTAAAATTGTATTACAGTACGTTGCTTACAACTAGTGATGTAAAAGATCCAGATTTTTACCCAGATCCAGATCCAGATAAAGATCGGGTTCAGATTTTCTGACAGATCCAGATCCAGATCAGATAACCAGATCAGAAAATAGCCAGATCCAGATCCAGATCGTTTTGCCAGATCAAAATTTAAAAAGATCCAGATACAGATACAGATCCAGATAAAAATTTTTTTTGTGCAGCAATTTGTATTGCTGAAAAGGAGGACGTAAAGCGCCCGAGCCCACATGGATTGGGGAGTCTTGGGTGGCAGGACTAATATAAGAGCCTCCCCCAGAGAGGTCTGGGACAGAGCCAAGGAAAATTTGCATTTTAGAGCTTTTGCATAATAATGATATCAGTAAAATTGTCTAAAAAGTACCAATGGGCATGAAATTGAGGCATAAAAATGTAAAAATTATTACAACAGCTTTAATTGACAACTTTATAAACGAAACGGCATTGAATTTTCACAGGAACGTGAGATGTCTGGAATTTGGCAACATTGTGGTTAAACAGGAGAAACAAATGCTTCTTTCGATCGCTTGTAAGAAAGAAAGGGTGTATTATTTCAGGGGATCACTGTCAAATAACAAACAATACATTTACCTAACAACACAAAATGCAATACTATGAATAAATTAGCTTAATTTCAATTCTACAAAGAAAAACGCTGTTAAAATTCATAAAAAATGACAGATGCACCTACTAAAACTATACATGTACAGGATAGAAATTCTGGGGTGTCAAGGTCAAATTTTTTTTTCAAACATCAAAAAAGCGATAAAAATGGCCCATGGGCACTAAGTTTTTAGACGTTTCTCGATGTTGCGAATCGACTGAAACAACTTTTTCAACAAAGATATTTCGAAAAAATTTAAGATTTTCCCATTTTTAGGCAAAAAAGTCTCTCAAAGGTCAATTCTGATGATAATTTATGTCAAAAAACAACCTTCAATACATTTTTATCACTTAAGTTACTTTTCTGCAGAGCTTCAAAAATTTTTCTGAAAGGAAAAAATTATGGGGGTCAGCGGCACTTTTTGGCCATTCAGGGGGTCAGCACAGATCTAGGGGGTAAAACCCCGAGCAGACCCCTCTCCCCACTCCCGCGTGCATGGGTGATGTCTCAACAGCCTCACTAGTCCCAACAGCCCCACCGTCCCAACAGTCCCACCGTTCCAACAGCCCCACCAATAATCACAACAGCCCCACCAATCCCAACAGCCCCACCAATCCCTACAGCCCCACAAATCCTAACAGCCCCACCAATCCCAACAGCCCCACCAATCCTAACAGCCCCACCAATCCCAAAAGCCCTACCGTTCCAACAGCCCCACCGTCCCAGCAGCCCCACCAGTAATCCCAGCAGCCTCACCATTACTGCAATCGCTATTATACGATATAATAAAATCAGGCAATATTAATTGTTTATGACAGATATTTTTTTGACTATTTACCGAATTCGTATATTTCATCAAGACCTTAAACGAGTGTGCATGTTTACATTTTCAGAATAAGACTACCTGAGAAACTGGTAAACCTGCCAGAATTGAAGCTTCAGCATTTGTGCGCAATTCAGGATTTTGCCTCATTCGAGTCATTTCGCAAGATTGGATTCCTGCTCATTATGGTCTACTTTACACTGCCAGAAAAAATAAAAAATGTTTTAGTGAAAAAGGAAAGATAAGTGCTAAAATTAAATGAAAATCAAAACTTTCACGCTATCTGCTTCAAAATAGCCAGAAACTGTGGATTAGCGTAGTTTTTTACGCAATTTTAACATTAATACCAGTTTTGAGGTCAATTTTTGGCTCAAAACTCCTTCTCCAGACCGATCGTGCTGTGCATCTATGATTATAACAGTGGGACAGTTGGAACCAACATTGGCAGCGAACAAATTCTGTAGGTCTGTTGGCTTAAAGTGACCGAGAAATGTGCTAAAAATAAAGTTCTGGGGGTCTAACATAATTTGGGGGATTACCAGAATTTCGGGTTGGGGGTTTAACTCTAAACATCCCTTCCCCCACGCTTATGTGTGCTTAGGACAGTGCGACTGTTGGAACCGTAGGACTGCTGAAACGGTGGATCAACCTGGGAATAGGTGGGGTTCCTGAGACTGGTGGGGCTGTTGAGATTATTGGTGGGGCTGTTAAGACGGTGGGGCTGTTGGAACGGTGGGGTTGGTGGGACGGTGGGACTGTTGGGATTTGTACGGCTGTTGGGATTGGTGGGGCTGTTGGGATTGGTGGGGCTGTTGGGATTGGTGGGGCTGTTGGGATTGGTGTGGCTGTTGGAATTATTGGTGGGGCTGTTGGGATTGGTGTGGCTGTTAGAATTATTGGTGGGGCTATTGGGACGGTGGGCTGTTGTGACTGGTGGGGCTGTTGGGATGGGTGGGGCTGTTGGGATTTATAGGTGGGGCTGTTGGGATTTTTTGGTGGGGCTGTTGGGATGGTGGGCTGTTGGGACAGTGGGGCTGTTGGGACTGGTAGGGCTGTTGGGACACAATCCATGCATGTAAGGCTACGACTAATTAAATAACCTATCTACAGTAAATCGTAAAACAGAAAGAATACCTACCATCGTGCAAGAATAACTTTCTGATCTGTTTAACCAGATATAACTTGACCAAACAGATCCAGATCCAGATAAAGATCGGGTTCTGATTTTCTGGCAGATCCAGATACAGATCAGATAACCAGATCAGAAAATAACCAGATCCAGATCCAGATGATCTGGATCTGGATCTGAATCTGGTTAAAAAGATCAGATCCAGATGATCTTTTACATCACTACTTACAACACACTTTTGCAGCTACTCGCTCGAGTGCTGAAAGTTTATTTTTATGCGCAAGGTTTCGAGAAATAGATTATAGGTATTACACCAAAATTCTAGGAGGGGGGGGTGCAAAGGTCAAAAATTGGTCTCATGGAAAAAAGCCATTTTTAACGTTTCTCATCGAGCACTATCCAATAGCATCAAAAAATTGCGAAAAATTTTCTTTTCAAAAATTCAATTCTGGGGAGAGTATGTTGCTTTCTGGGGGAAATTAGGCCTTCTGGGCATACGTGGGCAGCAAGAAAATTCTGGCGGAGGGGGGGGGTGCAAGATTTTTTGAAAGTCGAAAAATGGCCTTAAAAATGGTGGTATGGCGATAAAAACACCATTTTTCGACGTTTCTCATCAAGCACTATCCATTGGCATCAAAAAATTGCGAAAAAAAACGAAAAAAATTTTCAAAAATTGAATTCTGGGGGGGGTATTTTGATTTCTGGGGGGGGAGGTATTTTGGTTTCTGGGGGTGCATACCCCCCACGCCCAGAGTGTGCTTCTGGGGAATATACCCTCCACGTGTGGCCGCAACGTTATATCATCTTTCCGATACTTAAATTAACGTCAAGCATTTGCGAAACGCCAAGAATGTCAATATTTACTCCAAAATATACATAAATCATTTAAAACGGTGCATGCAAATAGTTTTATAGTCAAAGATGATTCGATTTTTACTCACCGAAGCTGAACACCCTTCAACTCCAGGCCCTACGACGTTCATGTGGCATGGCGTACAGCCAACCAGACTTACTACATGCGCTACGTTACCATTGCAAATTACCTTTACAATTCACATACCTATACACATACCTGGGCGTGGGGGTAGGGGTATGCAACCCCCAAAAACCTAAATACCCCCAGAATTCAATTTTTGAAACTTTTTTTTGTTTTTTGCGCAATTTTTTGATGCCAATGGATAGTGCTCGATGAGAAACGTTTGAAAATGATGTTTTTTCGCCATACCGCCATTTTTAACGCCATTTTTGACCATCGAAAAAATCTTGCACCCCCGATCCCCAAGAACTTTGGTGCCGCCCATCTATGCCTACATATGTATAAAACCCTGTTTCGTATTACACAGTTTCCTTAGCACTTTTGTATTAAAATTCGGAACGATATCTTCATTCAATCATATCAGAACAATTATCGCGATCATCATCATTATTTCCAACCAAGTCAACAACACGTCTTTCAAGAATCGGATCATACGTCCATTTCGGGAAAACTCTTTTATAAAGGTCCATGAGAACAGTATCCTGCGAGCTAATGGGTCTATCAAAAATGCACTTCATGTGCCCGTGCGTACCTGAACATACAAAACTAAATTGAAACGGGCAAGACAAGGTAAAAAACCAGAAGTGAATTACAACTTCAGCAATTTAACACTCATAAATATTACGATAATATGCTATACTCCTTTATACGTAAGTGAATAAAAAGGTTCGGACCAAATTGAAGGGACGAAAGAATCGCGTTTGAAACAACCATGTTATTTCAAATTAAGCCTTGCTTCATAATTGTACAGCCTAAACATTTTTTGTTCTCAAATTCAATATCCATAGCAGATTTGTGAAGGTAAAAATAGGATGACAAGACAAGTGCTTCTGCTGCTCAGATCACATTACTGACGTACTTTTTACAAAAATGGCCAGAAATACTTAAAAGCAGCAAGTGTTTGCATAAATGTCAAGAAAAATTCCATTTCTGAATTTCGGCCCGATCAAAGAGAATTCCTTGCCAATGCCACGTGCACGCTTGGATCGTATTAATTATAAAGATGGAAAGTAGGATGGAAAGTATACGCGGCAGAGCCAGTATACATGTAGCAGCCACACCTGAGCGTGGGGGCGGGGTTTGGCGGGGTATGCACCCCCCGAGAAACCAAAATACCCCATCCCAGAATTGAATTTTTTGAAATTTTTTCGTTTTTTCGCAATTTTTTGATGCCAATGGATAGTGCTCGATGAGAAACGTTAAAAAGTCGTGTTTTTCGCCATACCACCATTTTAAAGGATATTTTTCTATCTTTGAAAAATTTTGCAGCCCAGAGAATTTTGATGCCGCCCACATATTGTAACATCCCAAAATTTCGGGAGGGGTAAGCGAAGCGACCCTCTATTTCCGTCTAAAAATAACTAAAACGCCAAAAAATGGACAAAAAATCGGTAGAATGTATTAGAGCTGTACCGGGGCCTGGTCCCGGCATCGGAGCCTAGGCCCCGGCCCCGGGCCGGAGCCAGGATGGACCGGGCACCGGAGTCTGAAAATTTTATCGTTGTCAGTTGTAAATTGTTGCATTGATTGAGTACGAAAATGATTGAAACTGATGTAGTTCTACCACTCGCATTTTCATTTAGGTATATATGTCAATTAACTACGGCATTTTATTCTTTTGCGGCAGTGAAACCGATGTAATTGATACTTAGTTCAATCAATGAAGTTAACAAGTTTGCACCTGAGTAACAATCGAGCTAAAATGACATTAGAAATGACTAGAAAGGTTTAAAAAGTGTAAAAACTACATTAGTTCTCAGATGCTAGTCCATTTCAATCATTTTCAGGAAAAAGCCTCGACTCTTGTCCGTTTCAGACTTTAATCTCAATATATTTACCCCAAGAAATTCTGCCTTCCCCTAAGTCTGCTGCGGGAGCAATTCACATTATATTTCACTGCATAAAATCATAGTTTAAAATTATATTCTTTTCATACAATGCCTCATGAAATTCCTAACCGGTACAAATCTAGAATGTACATGAACATAGTATATATTGAGGCTAAATATAAGTAGGCACCTAAGGCATCCTTAATATGGCCACGTTTCCCGTATTTTGTCCTCAATTCGACCGGTTTAAACCAATCAATGTCTTCTGCAATGAAGAAATATTGATTGACGATTGTATAACCATAATATGCTTATAAAAAATGACGTCGGGTAAAAATAAATTATAGGCGAAAAACTTTTTTGTTTTAAAATGGCTTAATAATTTTTTAAAAATAATACAGTTGTATTTAGGTATATTTAGTTAATAATTTTTAGAACAATTTCAAAATAATTTAATAATCAGTCGACGCGAAAGTAAATCAGTAGAACATTGTAAGACTATCTACGTTACGTATGTACATAAATGCGTGTACATGACGATACAGTATACAATAAAATATGAAAATTTCGGCAGTTTAAATTAACAATTAGGTTTAACCTGAAGCAAAAAAATGATCAGTCAAGCGCATATAAGAGCGAAGTAGCGAACAAGCGAGTTTAAGCTAGAATTTGTTTACACGCAAAAGAAAGGACTTTTTGAACTCATTTACATATCCTCTAGACCATACATGTACAGCACGGGAATTCAGGGGGTCAGGCCCAAAAATTTCTTGAAAAGTGCCTTTTTTGGGCTAAAAAACGATGGGTACACGTCAAAAACACTGTCTTTTACTTTTCAGACAGTGCTCGCTCTATCTATAACATATAAACGTAGAAGAAATCTAAAAATATGGAAAGATTAAATAAATTGAAAAAAGTCAAAAAAAAGTGCATATGGCGGCGCTCAGCGCCGAAAATTAGAGATTTTTGAGCCAAAAATGAATTAAAAACGCCTAAAAAGGCAAACGTTTCATAACTTTAAAAAATTAACAATCCTAGGGGGTCGCAGCCATTTCGCGGGGTCGCGGGGGAGTCAGTTGCCATTGTGGGGAGAAGGGTCAAACCCCACAAGAAGACGTCTGCTCTAGACTCGGTGATTCGAGATTATCCTGAACTCAGATTAGGAAACTTGATAAAACATGCATTTTTATTCAATCACACTGTCAATTGCCGCATCCATCACTGATATTTATTGCGTCCATCTGTTGAGATAATAAAAATTTAGGATCGTACTGTACATGCAATACAAATTAAGCAGCGATGCAAATAAACGCATTTTAAAATTCAGTTAAATCCGAACTAATTAAAATTATTTCGAGTGCAATTCTAGCAAAACTCTGAGACTAATCGTGCACACATCACCTCGATTGAAAAACATGTATCGAATTACGGCCATTCGCTTGTGAATTTTGAGCGGATGACCGGATAATATGATACGCTTTATAATAACGCGGTCGGGGTTTACACTGAGTAGGGCGCCCGTGGCGACCAATCGATGTCTTCCTACAAAAAATTAATTAAATCGTAATATTTATAATACAATAATAATAATAATAATAATAATAAAAAATAATAATAATAGTGATAATAAAAACAATTTAAAAAATAATAATAGTAATATTAATGATAATAATAATAATTATTATCATCGTAATATTAATATTAATATAAACGTAATCAGGGCTCCTGGAAAGTATTGTGTAATAGCGGAAATAACCTTCCAAATTAAACATAGCGACTTTACACTACGTTTTGATCCTAAATTTACTACACATTACACTTTATTTATTTTACATCACAATTCACAACTTTACTGTGCTATAATGTGAACGCGCGTAACAATAAAAAAGCCACTGCATAAAGGAGATTTAATAAGATAAATAATGGGATAAACAAATACCAAGATTAAATAAACACGGTAATATAATCGTTTTCGAGTAGATTATTGTAGAGTTTACAGTGTTACGATTTTTTATATTATGGTTTACTGTATAAACGTGCTGCTAGTGATATCAATTCGTTGACAAAATCTGTTACGTTCATTTGTGAAAGATCGCATGAAACTTGTTTTGAAAAGGCCTGAATTTCATTTAAATTTTTCACATATTAATAAAAGATTTATTTTTTTTAAATTTCTTTTAGCCAATTCTGCAATTTCAGTAGGCCATTAATAAACAAGCTAAAAATTTCCGAATATAACTATTTTAAAAAAATAATAAAATATAAATACATCTCGCAAAATATAACCTGATTAAACATCGTAATGCGTACAAAAAAGTCGAGAAAATCATCGGAAATTTCAAGTTAAAGCGCGTAATTCAAATTTTGAATTTAAAGTGATATTTTTTTTAATTTTAAATTCTAAATTATACTATTTACATAAACTTAAATTTAAAGTAAGCGTCCAGAAATCGGAATTACTCGAATCTGTGATTTATCAATAATGTCAGGTTAATCATATCTCAAATCAATATTTAAAATTTAAAGTTACAATAATCCACGGTGTTATGTTACGCAC
Source organism: Mermis nigrescens (assembly GCA_036768485.1). Lineage (NCBI taxonomy): Eukaryota > Metazoa > Nematoda > Enoplea > Mermithida > Mermithidae > Mermis > Mermis nigrescens. The sequence goes on along the minus strand of JAVLUZ010000261.1, from coordinate 45,507 downwards.
CTTTAACGTCTTGTTTAAACGCAAGGACTGGACAAGGCGGAAACGTTATTGGTGCGTAAAACGAAGCAACAAAGGTCGAATCATTGGGCATAAATTTTTCGTACTGTAACAAAATTTAACACATCATACCATGGAACATATTTTTAATTTATTATAAGCCTTAATGCTTAATCTAAGAACAACTGGAGGCACTTTTCCTCTGAAAATCTTCATTCATACTTTTTGATTACGTCGAAATGTTACCAAAATTGCATTTTTTTCAATTTCAAATGGAAACTTTTTTCATTGCCGTTTTTTTTGATTTTAAATTAAAAAATTAACTTGAATATTATCACGCGATTGAAACTTTCTAACATTATCTATCGGAAAATTAAATCATGATCAAAAAATTCAAAATGATAAATTAACCAATCATAATGCACCAAGTAAATCAAAATTAAAATAAATAAAGCTAAAAAGCAAAATTAATTTAAAATTGAGTCAAAAAACGTACATTACAAAAATTAAATAGCACAAAAACAAATCATGTAAATAAATAATAATTTGATCGAGCAAAAGAGGTAAAAATGCTTAGATTTATTCATTGTTAGGGATGTGAAAGGAGGGTACTAGGAAAAAATTCCCTATACACGCGAATCCCAAAAGAATCATAGGTGGGCAGCATCAAAATTCCGGAGGGGGGTGCAAGATTTTTAAAGATTAAAATGGCCTTAAAAATGGTGGTATGGCGAAAAAACACCATTTTTCAACGTTTCTCATCGAGCACTATCCATTGGCATCGAAAAATTGCGAAAAAAACAAAAAAAATTCAAAAATTGAATGCTGGGGGGTATTTTGGTTCCTCGCGAGGGGGGGGTGCATACCCCGAACTCCCTCCCCCCCGCACAGGTATGATAAGAATGAGGTAAACATTAAACTTCCTCTAAACAACGCAAAAATCGAAGAATATTCTGCGGCCTATGCCTGTTTCTGCAGACTGAATTGAGTTGGCCGCGGAGAGGTGTAAAGTTTACTCTGGTATTCTTGTTGTCCATTAGAGCGTTTTGGAAGGTAAGTTTTCGTGGCATAGCTTATAAATTGATTATTTAACAAGCAGGAAAGTTTTTCAATGCAAAACTCCGAAAAATGTTTTGTGACTACACCTTGATTTTTCACAGGCCGCAGAATAAATTTCGATTTTACCGTTGTTTAGACAAAGTTTAACTGTTTAGCACATTCTTATAGGTTTCGCGCGTGAAAGGAATATTTGCCTAGTCTCATCCTTTAACATCCTTAACAATGAATAAATCCTGGTATATTCACCTTTTTTACTCCATCGGATCATTTTTTCTTGCTAGTATTCTACTTTTTCTTAGCATGATTATGTTCTTAAACACTGCGTCCTCATTGCCAAAAATCCTCATGGCAAAAAAAGACAATCTAACCTGCCTTAAACTGATCTGTATATTTTTTGTTAACTCGCTGTTTTATCAAGTATTTGTGTTTTACCAAATTTCGTGTATTATTTCTATACAATAAATATTTTCTTGTCTTGTCTTCTCAGAGGTAAAAGCTACGTAAAACTGCATGTTGGATCGATTTAAAAATTAGCGTGAAAATTTTCTTAATGTATTTCAAGCCAGAAATGCTCGAGGAAAAATAAATCCAGAGCTGACATAAGCAAAGATGAACGGCAGCAATTTTTTCTTCTTCAGCACTTTATATATGTAGCTTCCATTGCTAATGTTGAAATTGAAATAAAAATGACAATGGTGGACAGGAAATTTATTGAATTAACATATATGGCAATTGAATGGCGTAACTAAGCTCGACAGAAACAACAAACGAAAGGTAGAAATGGCATCAAACACATGAGCATGTAAATCCAACGCAATAATGTGTTGGCCGCCAAAAATCGCACGCAATGGACCAAAGCACGCAGGAACGTATCTCTGGGGAAATGGGGGAGGGCCCAGAAATTCAGAAAAATCGGAAAATAGGAGTTTTTAACGTTATTTTGTGCTATTTTGGCCTTTTTGGGCTTAGTCCCCCGAATTAATGGTGGTCCCCCAAAAATAGGACGGCCAGCTACATGCCTGAATGCACGAGAAAGCAATAAAAATAATTCGTCGAGCAAGGCAACCTGAACGAACTCGGCCAAAAATAAACAATCCAGTCGATACGCCAGCAAATGCAAACAATTCAAGAAAATTTAAGAGCCACACACATTCCAAAAATCGAGAAACATAAATTTGCATGGATTTAAAAAAGGGAAACATATTAGAATCGGCTTGACAAAGACAGCGCATGAGGATTATTATTATGAAGTAATTTGCACGTTGTCATGTTTTGCAATTATAACGCGACTGATATTTTAAAAAAGTTTACTTTACAACCATCAATTTTCTGATAAAAATTTAAAAAACCTGGAGATTTCTTGATTGACTACATTTTTAAAATATACAGACCGCACAGAATGCAAAACTGACTTAGTTAAGCTTGGTGACACGCAAACAGTAAAAAACCGTATACTTTATACTTTTGTGCGACAACCATTGAGTGTTGAAAAATTAAAAGGTCAGATTCGTGAGCAACTAATTATGGGCAACATTAAAAAATTGGACTTCTGCAAATTGCTTGATATTTCGGTTTACACTTTGCACACTCATTACTAACTCGGTATTGAGTGTAAACGAAGGAGAAAAACAGCATCGATTTTTTACGATCAAAAAAGCCGCACCTTACAAATATGTCCCATTATAGCTGTAGGAGAGGAGGCATAAAATTCGCACTCACTGTGGATAAACATAGGGAAAAAAGGTGGCCAAGTATATTATTGATAACGTTTTCGCGCTACCGATGATTTACTATGCTTATGCAACGAATTAAGCATATGCATATGTGCAGTTAAACCATGTTAATAAACATTATGGCAGACACTCCCACTTATTGAATGAGAATGAGACGTTTTGGAATGAGACGTTTTGGCGCCGCCGTTTTAGCACCACACTCTTTGCAATATTATGTAATTTATTTATTGAAGCATAATAGAGATTCTGAAAGCCCATTCAATTCTCTATGTGATGGTATAAATTACTTTTAGAATATCTTTGAATTTAGTGAGATAATTAAATGCATCTGAAAATACACTGGATTTTCTAAAATTTTTCAGTCGTACACAAATGAATACTCATCGAATCGAAAAGAACAATATGCTATTTTGTAGCTTGTAGAACCTGCTTTCTGAATATATAATTTATTTTAAAATTGCTTCAAAATTGATTTAATTAGAATAATTTATAAGTTGCTGGCGCCAAAACGTCGTAGACTGCATTCCCTGCGATCCTGCCAATCGCTATGCTTTAACACAGTAACGAAAAAACATGCACAACCAGGGTGGATTAAGGGGGCGTCTTCCCACCAATTGGTCAAAAATACTTTGGCGAGATAAAGAATGGATATGTACATAATATGCAATGATTTTTGGACGTCAGCGATTATAATTTCTCAAATTTTTCCGGCACGAAGCGTCGTAAATACCTATTAATGGCATTTATCTATTTTTTTGCGACCTGGAAGCTATTCTTTGCTCATTGAATTGCTTCAAAAACAATTGCAAAAGCAGAAACAGCTCTTTCAGAATAGATTTCTTCTATTTTCGAGCATAACTTTTGAAAAATGTTCGACATTCGACGTCAAATGCTACAAATACAGGAGATCGAGCAGTAAATCAAATTCGAAAAAATTTTGCGTAGAGTGATCTTATTTAAAAGAAGACAAGATAAAGTGCCGAAAAACGCTATTTCAAGGGCCCATTTATGGACTTATTTTTGACTGTTTTTTGAAAAGTTGGAGGTACCCCCTTAGGAAAATCCTAGATCCGCCACTGTGCACAACATGAACATCCTGAAGGGAGGCGGGTGAAGCCGGAAAAATTTCTCAGAATTTCGTTTTTGGGCTTGAAAACGATGGGTATGAATGCGTCGAAACCACCATTTTTGGCGTTCCTGACCATGCACTTTCTTTTTAGAACATAAAAATATCAAAATATTCAAATGTGAGAAAATTAAGTAAACTGAAAACAATATAGTCAAAAATGGATTTACAAGCGCAAAGCGCCGATAATTTGACATTCTGAGCAAAAAAATCGCTAAAAATACGTAAAATACCACATTTCTACGATCTCCTCGGAAAATCAGAAATTCTGGAGATGAAAGCCTTTCTGAGGGATTACCGGTGTTTTTTGTACAAAGTCCGTTTGCACATGTACAAATATGGTCCCTAAAAGTCTTTGTACATTTTGCACACATAAATTTTTGATTACTATAATATGGTACGGTAGCGATTTTAGTGTGGTAAAAAACAGAGTTATTCGACCTTCGGTAGTGTATTTTAGCTAATTTCTGGGTCTCTGAGGGCAAAAATTACTAAGCATTGACTCAACGCAGCGCGAAGCGCCAAAAATTTGGCATTTTTCCTTTCGAAATGCAATTTCTGCCATTATAAAGCTATATAGAACACACAACGAATATTTTTGCGAATTTCAGACCTTTTTTGCAATGTTTGTCTCCCAAAAATCTTTGTACATGTAAAAAGACGGTCCCGAAAAATCTTTGTACATCGGAAAAATCTTTGCCGAATACAAAAAAAACCGTGGGGGTAAACCACCGAGATTATAAATGGTAACCAACCCGCTTAATAAGCACTAGCTTAACGGCTAATAAGCACGGTTACGCATATATGTAGGACCGTGGCTATACGACAAGGTGGTTGACCCCAATTGTTATAACGCTTGGGTAAACCACATCGTACGTCATTTTTGACAAGCACATCGTTAAGTAAACACGTCGTATTGGATACATCTTGCCCTATTCGGTTAGTAAACACGAAACTCCTTAGTCTCCTCAGAGGTTAAAACCGAGGTCCGACTGGAGGTTGCGATATAATAATATACAGTATAACGAATAAATAATAAATAAACGAATGAGGTAATGACAAATAAATATTCACACAATCAAATGTACCAAATAAATAGAAGCAAATTGAAAAATCGAATAAGTAAAAAATAAACCAATAATAGATCGCTACCTTAAATTTATCTCCATTAGTATGTTGAGAAAAAATTGGAGCCGCATAAAATCGTCTGTAACCGACGTGAAAAACTAGCCTTTCTTTGGATTTTACGCTCCAAGAATAGGATTCGTGCTTCCGCAATACGACGTTAATTAGGGAAATTTTTTGCTCATGAGGCAACATACCGTAGGCGACTAATGGCGTATTTGGGGCTAGCAAATCTATTGCATAATTAAAAATATTTAATTAGAAAAAACAAAAAAATGTTAATAAAGTGGCTAACATTTTGGAAAACAAATAAAATAAATATGAATAAGAGATAATTCGCTTAATCAAGTCGCGTTTTTTGCATTCAACAAAATTTTTCGACCGCTTTAATATTTTTCTCTCAAAAAAACCGGCGGATTACGTTATCTTATTTTAAAATCATTTTCATAGAATAATTTATTACTTTATTTTAAAATCAGCAATTTTAATTATTATTTATAATGTATTTTAAATAATAATAAGCTTAAATATACACAACTTATCTCAATCTAAATGTAAGTAGGTACTTAAGCATCAAACAGTGAAAGGAGAAAACAGAAAGCGAGTACGGAGGTTAAAAAGCTAGAGGACCATCAGAACTGGTCAATATTGATACTTATGTGATATCAATCAATTTAGATAACAAGTTTATTTAGTTTTAAACGCTCGAAAAAATGCAAAAAATTTCATTGACAATGACCAAAATTGCCAATTTGGGGGGAGGGGAGTAAAAATTTTACTGGGGGGGTGGTGAAGCCTCATCAGATCATGTATGACTATCACTAATGATAAAAAGAGATTCAGATAAATCGGACTCACAATTACAAAATAAAGGCCCGTTGACAGAGGCGGCAACTAGGGGCAACCGGCCTACGGCCACCGGCAACCTGGTGGCCGGTGGCTGGTTGCCGCCTGAGGTGCTAGCACAAAATGACACGACAACCAGCCACCGGCAACCTGGTGGCTGGTGGCCGACCACAGGTTGCTGGCGAAAAAGTGCATGTCAACCAGGTTCTGGTGGCCGGTGGCCGCTGGTTTCCAGAGCAAAATTACGTGGCAACCTGCAGCAACCTACCGCGCTTTGGTTGCAGCCGGTGGATCGAGCAATGCTCGATTTTTTGGTGGCAACCTGCTATTTTTAGCTCGCGCCTGCACTATTTTACATTGCTATCGATTTTTCTGCGAGTGTTTATTAGAAGAGTGCCGAAGAAAATCAATAATTATTCAGGTAGGTACGTTCTCTTTTCCAACTGGAGCTCAAATTATTTATTTGATTCACTGGCGGATTTAGAGGAGGGGCGGAGGGGGCAGCCGCCCCGCGTCCCCTGTCGTCAAAAAATATTTGTGCGCAATTAGGAATAGATGTGTATTTTCGATGATTTTAGCCATTTTTATCATGAATTTGTCAAATTTTTGTCAAATTTTTAGGATAGTACTCATTAATGACATTTACTGACTCTACTGGCATTCTTAAAAAGTTAAATTTACGTCAAGAAGAGTAGCTTTTATACAGAACAAGGATTTTGTAGCTCTTGCAATGATTTCTTTATTTTTTCAGCGACTTGTGTTGATTTCTACATAATTTTGCGAGTTTTCCATACAAAAACTTTAGAAAATTTTGAAAATTCTTTACTTTTTTTGCATCAGAAATAATTCTACTTATAGAGTATAATATACGAATTTTCGGACATTGTTTGACACTTCAACGAAAATTTTGTGTTCCGCCCTCCCCGGTCAGAAAATCCTGGATCCGCCACTGATTTGATTTGTGTGCTACGCTTCGCTGTGCTTCCTTAATGTGTCGACATTCATACGTAGAATTCGGCGGTAAAGGTCAGGATCCTCCAATTTTAATTAAGCAATGAGTTGATTTAAAAAGCCGTTCTTCTGCCGCTTTGCAATATAATCTTTAGCTTAAATCCGTCGTGATTTTTGATAATTTTCAAATAATTCATGATAGCCGAACAATAACAACGGTGCCTTCGCTTGAGCCGTGTCGTACTAGAATTAGCATAGTTACCTATTTTCTGCAGGTTGCCAAGCTGAGTTGCCAACACCAAGGTTGACACTCGTGTGAACAAGGTTGCTGCCGGTGTCGCACCTTAAAGTGTCCGGCCGGACACTTTAAGGTACCTTAACAAAGTGTCCGGGTTGCAGCTGAGTATACGTACGCATATACGCCCACGCATATCACTCGCTGTACAATTAGGTAAGTAGGCATATACATATTTGCGTACCCTGCACAATGTATTGAGGTACATAACATAGCAAGCCGATGCATTACGAAGAATTCGTTGCATCGTCAGTGGCGTCGTTTAGCGAACTTGGAGATAAAATCGATTATAAAAATAACTTTCGTGAGGAGCAATCGACGATATTTACGAATTTCAGTCATAAATGTTGTGAATTTAAATTGCACACGGTTCCATTCACTCATGATTCTAAAAGACATGCTAAGACTTCATTTTATATATTGCCTACCATGCTACCATTCATACATATAACAAGGGGGTGGAGATTCCCTTAACCAAAGTCGTAAATGTGAAATATGAATATAAATAAACATAAATTGTTTATTCCTCCTCCCGCGATTTTGTGCAAAAACTTGCGATTTCTAGCCACTTTAGGTGCATTCTTTCAATTTTTGAATATTGAAGTTCCCGCACTCCCTCTTATGGTCGGCGAACCCCCACCCAACACTTTGGGCTGTTAAATGCCTGCTACTTTACATGGGCAGTGGGCCAAATTCTGGCAGTCAGATGGAGAATGACTACAAAAAAAAGCTAAATTATCCAATTCTACGGATCTACTAATTTTGGGGAGTTTTTGGTATTTGGGGGGTTCAAACCCTATCCTTTCACGTCTACGTATGATGCCCACCTATCCCAATGTTTAAATACATTTTTTTCTTGCTTTTTAAGCATGTTATTGTGGCCCGGACACTTAAAGGTGCCGGACGCTTTAAGGTGTGACACCGGCAGCAACCGGCCACCAGCCACAAGTTGCCGGTGGCCGCTAGTTGCCGCTGTGTAAACGGGCCTTAACGAAAATACATACACAGACGACTTACCAAATTTAGATTTTGGCACATTTTCAACATGAATGCACACGTAAGAGCCTCCTTGAAAAAAATCACAAATCTACAGATATTCAATCAAGGAATTTTTATCAAGAAGTAAAAAGATTGAATAACAATGATACTTTTGTGTTCACTATAAGAAAGCGAAAAGGCAAATTGAAGTGTGAAAAAATGCTAATTACCAAAAATACAGGGCCATTTAACCTCATCTTTTCTAAAAATGGCCGACTATGCCCTCGACCAATATTTGGAGTCGCTAAAAGTGCAGATGTACGTAAAACCGAAAAATCCAAAAAATACAGATATTTTTTCAAAAAGTAAGTTTAGACCGCATTTTATACATGCATACATAGGCAGCAACCAAATTCTTAGGGTCCGCTAGGGGCAAAATCGACAGAAATAGCAGCGAAAATTCAATTCTGGGGTCCATCGATTTTGGAGAATCTTTCAGAGATTCTCGGATGTCCAGTCCAGACCATAGGTGGGCGGCACCAAAGTTATAAGGATGTGCAAGATTTTTTCAAAGGTCAATAAATGGCCTTAAAATGGTGGTATGGAGTAAAAGAGCCATTTTTCAACGTTTAGCATCGAACACTACCCATTGGCATAAAAAATTGCGAAAAAATATTTTTTTTTCAAAAATTGAATTCTGGGGGGTATTTTGGTCTCTGGGGGTGCATACTCCCAACCCCCCACACGCCTAGGTATGGTCCGGACCCCCATATCAATTGTAGTTATCTGCAGTATCGTAATATACAGGGTGGCCCATAAAAACGGCTACATTATTCAATAGGTCTTAACTTTGGCTGATGTGAATATAAAAGTTTAGGACCAGCTGCATTAGATAGATAAAGATGTGTTTGTTAGAACCGCGTTAAAAATCTTGGCCAGCTGCCAGTGGTTCATGCACTACGACAATTTGTTTACACCTCCCTTTAACATTGTTTAAAACCCAGAGTTCCTGCATTGTATCACATAACTACGTATATAGGTGTCCTTTTTTCGACATTTTTGACAATATATCCTGTCACAAAAATTAATTCACACATTTTTAAACCCCAGAGTAGAAACGCGCACTACTGAGTGCAAAAATCTCAGGATATCGTCAAAAGGGGATGCAAATTGATGGCAGGACCAATGACGCTATTGGGGTTTGAACAATATTAAAGTCGGGTGTAAACAAATTGCCGTAGCGCCCGAAGTGTTGACAGCTGGCCAAAATTTTTTACACGGTTTTAAAGAAGACACTTTTATCTATCTAAAGCAGCCAGTTTCAAAATCTCAGCTTCACATTAGCCGAAGTTATGACCATACCAGAGCGTGGGGGTATGCACCCCCGAGAAACCAAAATACCCCCAGAATTCAAATTTTGAAATTTTTTTGTTTTTTCGCAATTTTTTGATGCTAATGGATAGAGCTCGATGAGAAACATTGAAAAATGGCGTTTTTTCGTCGTACCGCCATATTTATGGCCATTTTTGACCTTTAAAAAATCTTGCACCCCCACCCCAGAATTTCGGTGCCGCCAAACTGTGGTTATGACGTGTTGAATCGGAATGTAGCCATTTTATGGGCCACCCAGTATAAGAAGTACAACCTCAATATTGAAGCCTAACACAAATCCGCTTTACAGATAGCTCTTAGGAGTCCTAAGAGTAGATTCAAGAGCAAGTCTATGAGTAAAAACTGGTTATCTACGAGTAGAAATAAAATGGGTTGCAGATGTCTAGGGGCAAACTTCTAGCAGTAACTTTCCTTCTTAGTGTTGCACACAATCTTCTATAATGGTTTTGACTCTACTAAAAGTCATTCGCTTTGAAAACTCGTGACTATGTAAAGTATAAGCGGTGATGCTAATAACAAACGCTTAAAAAACTATCTTTTCTACAAATTAAAAAAAAATTTTTCTGGGAACTTCCAAGATAATCGGCAATTTTGGGGGTAAGGGGTGAAAAAATTTTTTGCGGGGAAGTGAAAATTTTTCTGAGTGGAGGGGGTGAACCCCCTCCCCCAAGAGAACGTATGGACTCCTAGCTCCTAAACTCCTAGAAATATGCAACAGGGCCAAAATCATTACGTATGTGTGTGAGAAGGATAGAAAACATTACTTGAACGGGCGTGGCGACTTCTTCGCTCAATACGCGCTTTTTAGTTCGCCGAAAATTCTCAAATTTGAATATCCGCGCGTAATCGTAGGGCAAATTCTCCTTCGGGTTCCACGGCGAAGTACGAAAACTCTTAAGACCCCGGTACCTGATTTGATAGAAAAAATTTAAAAACTGGTACTTTATGTATTAAAATTTAAAACACGATCAGAAAATTGGTGTAAAGTGCATAGCAGAATATTTTTTTGGTTCCAAGTTAAGAAACTGCTTTTTTCACAAGAAAAGATTAAAATAGTTTTACCTGGAGAAAGATCTAAACTGTCTAAAATAATAATCAAATTGTCGCAAAGAAAAATATTGAAGCATGAAAACAAAAATCTGAATATACATAAATCAAAAAGTAAGTCCAATAGTGCTTTTCTATTACGAAAATTCCTTATTTAAACACGTACGAGCATAGCTTGCAGCAGGCACGTATCTATGGGGGAATGGGGGGGTCCGGATCCCTCCCCTAAATTCAGAAAAATCGGACAAAATTGGGACTTTTTAAACATTATTTTGTGCTATTTTTGGCCTTTTTGGGCTTAGTCAGTGATCGGACCGAGGGTACTTTTTGGATCCTCGGCGTATGCACATGAGCTAGAGAATAATCGTAATATTAAACACTTTATCGAATGTCAAACAATTCATTTTTATTTTCAATAATAGTAGATTAAATGTGTGAAGGATTTATTGAATAAAGTCAGCAGCATGCAAGCATACTTAATTTAACAAGTTGCCGTTGATGAAGACTTGGAAAAGTTGATAAAAAATATGGCTGAACAAGCACTTAAAAACTTTTATTACTATAAATAAGAAAACAGTGTCGAAGAAATAAACGAACAAACGAAATAAGCTAAGTAAAGACAGAACTGTAGCCATTGTTGTGCTCGCTTTTGCAGTAATGCATGTTTATACACGCTTTTTCAGTCATCCAATGCTGGTGTGGCAGGTAATATGACGGAAACTGCACTGTACTTTCCGGTCATAGTTTCCCAAGGTCCAGAGTTGAGGGAGAGGGTGAAATCCCAAAATGGGAGACCAGTAAATTAAGTAATGTCTTTGAATGAGCGAACAAATTTTTGTAGATATTTTATATAAATATATTTTTAAACATACACATTTTTACATACTGCCAGTGTGTGACCTGCAACCGGCATGCAGTCCTGAACAGTGTTTTTTTGTGCAAGATACTTTTTACATGTACAAAAATGGTATCCAAAAGTCTTTGAACATTTTGTACATGCAAATTTTTGTGTACTATTATAGTATGGTACAGTAGCGATTTAGTGTGGTAAAACAGGGTTTTTCGACCTTTGGTAGTGTATCTTAGCTAATTCCTGGGTTTCTGAATATTTGACATTTTTCCATTCTAAATGCAAATACCACTACTTTAAAGATATATAGGACAGACAATTACTGAGGCGCCGAAAATTTTCGGTTTTTGTCTCTCCCAGAATCTTTGTGCATGTACAAAGACGGTCCTGAAATGATTCTGTACATTATGAAAAATCTTTGCCGAATACAAAAAGCCGTGGCCCTAAATGTGATAATTCGGCTTGAATTTAGTTGATAATATTACTTTTTATCAGCTTTTGGTGAAATTTACACATAAAACTCGACTGAAAGCTAAAACGAAAGCTAAAACAACTTGTACTACAAAATCAGAAATATTATAGATATTGTAATATGCCAATTAAATCTTGTAATAAGCACTACTGTGCTTAGAAATCCAATGCAACATCAGGATAAATTAGTCAATTTTATCTTTGAAGGGCAAAAAAGTGCAAAGTTATTAAATGGTACTTATTTTGCATAAAATTTTTAAAAACAGTATAAATAGATACAAAAGATATTTAAATCTGCATAATGATGCCTAGATTACACAAAAATTGATTTTGGAGTGTTTATTTCCCCTGCTTCAATCCAAATACAGTATATATGTACATATATTAGCGATATTTTGCGCAAAGCGCCGAAAATTTTTTGAAATTTCCTAAAATATACTGAAAAACGATATAATTAATGACACTTTGTCCAAGAAAGTATTTTAACATTGTATCAAGATGGCTCCAAAAAAATGCAAGAGCCGAAATTGATTTTTGGCAAAAATCAATTTCGGCAAAATGCATTTATTGGCCATGTTTAGGTGCGTTTTTGCAACTTTCGGCGGAAAATTCGTGACCATTTACCCCCTCTTCCATAAAAATGGCCGAAAACCATACGTGTAACAGGGGGTTTGGCGAATTCCCCATCCACCCAGGCTTGGACGTCCTCCCCACACCCTTCCCTCCAACGTCAGAAAATTTTGACCCACCCTTCCCATTTTTGGCGGAAATTTGCGCTTTGTTGGCTATTTTTAGGTGCTTTTGCCATTTTTGACATAAAATTAGAGTCGCTAATCCCCCTCCTTCTAAAAATGGCCAGGGACCCCTACCCGAAATTTCAAGCCGTTATATGTATGCCGAGGAGCCCCTTCAGAAATTTTGAGCTGTTGCATGCATGTTTTATAGTGATACTTTGTCTATTGACTCTTGCTTACATTCAAAAATACTGTATCACTTCGTGAAATTCTAATAGTTAGCTGCACTTTTGCCATAGTAAAAATTAACTTCAAAAAATATTCAAAAGGTTTTCACCAAAAATCGTCTGACAGTGACTTGAGTCTTGTACCCTGAGAGGAGGGTAATAACCCTCCCTCACCCCTCCCCTTTGGGAATGTGTGTTTCCGATCCATGTAGCGAGCATGAGAATTAAAACTTAGTCATCACATGAATAATAAATTGGCACTTTGCTGTATGTAACTTGGTGTGACTGGGTACGCGACTAAAACCTTAAGGAAAGTCTATAGGTAAAAATAGCCTGTGTAATGCAGATGCATTATAAATACTTAATATTCGACGGATATATTAAACTTATTCAAATTTGATTTTAACCCTCGGCGCCTCGGCACATTTCAGCTTTGCCCTCGGCGCTGAGGCCGAGGCTCCAAAAAACGCCAAGGATTGCCGAGGCCTAGACCGAGGCCTCGGTCCGATAACTGGGCTTAGTCCCCCAAAATAGGGCGGCCAGCTACGTGCCTGACTTGTAGACATGCACAGCGTGGGAATTTTGGGGGAGGAGTGGAAGTTTAAAGTGTATTGTTTGGCTCAAAAACAATGTATACGCGTCAAAAACATTATTTTTCGACGTCAGTTGACATGTTTTTGCCATCTTAGGCCAAAATTCGAAAGTCATTGCTATGGATGCACGTTATGCCCGATCTAGGAGGAGGTCAGCCAGTCTGGGTGGGACAAGAATTGCTTTTTTGGGTCAAAATGACCTCAAAAACTAATACTAGCGCTAAACTAGCCGTAAAACTACGCTACGTTATTACAGAGTTTCTGGTCAATTTAGAGCATTTTTAAAGAAGCATTTCAATTTTCATCCGGTTTTTGCATTCATTTTGCCTCATTTTCCTAAGGAATTTTTCCATTTTTCCATTTTAGAAAGTCTAGGCCCCCCCACGTGCATGTCTGGTCATTTCCATAGGTGGGCGGCACCAAAATTCTGAGGGGGTTGCAATACTATTCAACGGTCAAAAAATAGCTTTAAAAATGGTGGTGTGGCGAAAAAACACCATTTTTCAACGTTTCTCATCGAGCACTATCCACTGGCATCAAAAATTGCGAAAAAAACTAAAAAATTTCAAAAATTGAATATTGGGGGGATATTTTGGTTTCTGGGGGGGCGCATACCCCCCCCCACACGCTCAGGTGTGGTCATTACCCTTTCATGAAAATTGTCGACTAACCCTCCTAAAATTTTGAGCTGTTACACGTCTGAGTTCAAAATTTAATTTGTTTAAAACTTCTGGGCAATTAATCATTTTATCTTTTGGCTAAGATGTGCTCTTTTAACATTGTTTTTCAATTGAACTGATGATTCAATAGATTTAATATTAATTTTTAAATATTTTAAAATATTCGTGATGGGTAAGACATTGAAATTTCGAACAAGAATGCGTCTTTTCTGCTTCGCGTCTTGACATCAAAATTCGGCGCCTTAATAATTATTTTAATGTATTCTTGCAAAATTTTCAAAAATATTTTCTAGAGTTTTGTAGTATCATCTGCTACAAAAATTTTACAACGAATTGAAAAAATCATTTAAAAACTTTATAAGCTAAAAACTCTGAAATTTCGAAAAAAATTCCAGAAAAAACACCTCAGACCGTACATGTAACGTCTCTAAATTAAGGGGTCCGGCCATTTTCAGGGAGAGAGTAAATGACCTCCAATTTTTGGCCAAAAATGGCCAAAAAACGCCTGGCTCTGGAAGGGGGATAAGAGGGGACATCCGACTTTGGGTGGGGGATCCCCCACCCCCTATTACAGGTATGCCTCAGACTTACAATTACGGCAAATAATTTCAATTCATTCAAAAGCCAGCCCCAAAATAAACACATTTTTGTTCTTAAGTAAAATGTTTCATCTTATAAATAATAATAATAATAATAATAATAATAATAATAATAATAATAATAATAATAATAATAATAATAATAATAATAATAATAATCATAATCATAAGTAAAATAATTCGATATTTGAGCATGATAAGCGAAAAATTAATTTTAAAAAAATTTAAAAAATTTAAAACAACGAAAAATTAGAAAAAAATAATGAAAAGAAAAATGATCAACAAAAATGACAATGTGAGAAAAGTTGCATACAGTATAGCCAAATTGCATACCTTTGAAATCTAGTTCTTGCCGGAACATCCATTGGGGTATCGATTTCATCGGGAAACAATTCGTTTTCCCTTTGCTCCCGAAATTCTTTCAGTCTTAAACGTGTTAAAAATGCAAAAAACTTCAACTTTCGGTAAAAATAATTCACCGGATCGAAAAAATGGCTAGAAGTCTTAATTTTGATTTCGATGTAAAAAATTTTTATTTTATTGTCTCGAAATAAAGCGATATATAAACATAGTAATACGGAAGAGAAGTTTAGTAGTAGCTAAAAATAATGAAATTATTTCAAGATTATGTGAAAAAACTTGGCTCATTTCATCCATGGCAAGCACTTTACGTGCAACTAGTAAGGAGAGGTACAAAAAGGATGCAACTTATCTTTTTGCTACATTTTATCCCTCAATATGTGCCCTAAAAATAAATAGAACAGCCATTTAAAGCCAAATTTAGAAGAAAAAAACAACCAAATTCACAGGAACGTATAAATCTCTGGGGAAATGGGGGGTTCGGACCCCCTCCTAAAATTCAGAAAAATCGGAAAAAATAGGACTTTTTAAACGTTATTTTGTGCTATTTTTGGCGTTTTTGGGCTTAGTTCCCCCCAAATTGGTGTTGGTTCCCCCCAAAATAGGACGGTCAGCTACGTGCCTGCAAATTCAACCGCACCCCAAAAGACCGAAATTTAGAATTTTTTCAACCACTTAAGTACTTTAAGACGAATATGCCTTTTTTATCTTTTTTTGACATTTTTGACGAAAACTACATATAAGACTATAACGAGTAACTTAATCGCGGCAAGATCTTTTTTACCATATTAGAAAAATTATAATGAAATTTAGTATTTGGTAAACTTTTTAAGTCATCCTTTCTGAATAATTAATAAAAACGTATTGGTATATCATCTTCGATAAAAAATTACAAAACACTAATAATTAAGCATGATAAATTGAAGTGAGCCTTGAATAGTAAAAGATATAACAAATCGAAAGATAAATACACGATAAAAATTTTAAAAAACGAAAGCTAAAAATTGAAAACGAAAACGCAATAAAATAAGGATAAAAACTAAAAATTCCTGCAAAAATTGGCCACCCAATGCAAAAAATAGCTGCAGCAAAAATATACTTACAGTCTCTTTTCTTCTTCTTCATCAAACCTGACGTCATACTTTTCCGTGTTTTCCGTTTCAGTCATTGCGACCTGTATAATGGAAAAATCAATAACGCTCATTTATTGTTTATTTAATCAACATTTGACTAATTTTTCAATTTTACATTACACTCCGACTGCGAATTCGAAAGTTACGAACTTAATTATGTCAGCTAAAAAAAACATTCGGCCATACTGTGCTCGCCATGAAACATGACGCACTATAATCGTCAGATTTATATTAGATATTGCGTCGCGAGCGCCGCGTTTCGTCTATAATGCGCTATCATCTCTTTTTTATTATTACAGGATATTTATCTGTATCATGCCGTTAATCTGGCGATGCGGACGGCGCAATTTAGCTATTAATAGCGCCAACAAGAAGGAAGCTCGCATGTGAATGCCGGAAGCGCCCACATGCCTGAATATAGAACGGCATTCACGTGCGCGCACTCGCCTGAATATAGAACGGCATTCACGTGCGCGCTTCCGACATTCACGTGCGCGCTTCCCTCCTGTTGGCGCCATTAATAGCTAAAATGCGCTGTCCGCATTGCCAGATTAACGGCATGATACAGATAAATTTCCTATAATAATAAAAAGAGATGATAGCGCGTTATAGACAAAACGCGGTGCTCGCGACGCATCATCTAATATAAATCTGATAATTATAGTGCGTCATGTTTCATGGCGAGCACTGTATATCCCATTGAATTTTGAGCCTGTGCTACAAATAAAAATAAATAAATAAAATAAAATTAACAACAAATAACAACAAAAACAGCTCAATGTTTTTCATAGCTTATAATTTTTTTTCAAGCAAAATTGCGCGTTAAAAGTTTTACATAAGATAAATATGAGTAAAAACAAATTTAAAAGAAAAACTGATCATGTTTAAAACAGTCACACATACATATATAAATGTAATCGAAAATTAATTGAAAAGAAGCAGAAATAAGAAATCGATGGATGGAAAAGAACACAAACTATAATTAATTACGGATGCCGTTTCGTCCATTGCGTCATCATCGGCGACCTGAGATAATTCTTCATCATTTGGTTCCATATTTTGATCATTCATCTAAAAAATAGGTTTTTTGCCACAGAAACAAATTTTTCATTTAAATCCAAGTCTCAACAAACAAAGGTAATAAATAACCTCACCTTTATTATTGTATAAATACATATAATCACTTATTAACCCTTTTTAAAATTAAACGTGATTTTTTCTTACAAAAATTCAAAAAATAGGTAATAGTCAGTAATCATACATGCACATTGGGGGGTGTCCCCCTACCACAACTTTTGAAAAGCTCACCCCCTCAAACCATTCGGGAACATAACTGGTTGATTAAACCATGAAAAAGCACCAAAGACGACTAGGAGTGTAATTTTAGGTACATATGCTGGTTTTTCGCAGACACGTAGCTCTGGGGGAATGGGGTCCAGCCCTCCCCCCACAAATTCAGGAAAAACCGGAAAAATAGGACTTTTTACACGCTATTTTGTGCTATTTTTGGCCTTTTTGGACCCCGGACCCCCAAAATTGGTGTTGGTCCCCCCAAAATAGGACAGCCAGCTAAGTGCCTGGTTTTTCGAGCGATAGACTGTTCAATTTATTGCCCCAGACGCTTTTCTTCTATTTTTTTGACATATTTGATATTAAAGGTCATTCCATTGCCCTTACTATTATTGCTTTCACGAAAATGTAACGATAAATATCCATGAAAAATAAAATACGACGAAGATGTACATATGAGTTCAAAGACTTTTGGCTACCGTCTTTGTACTTGTACAAAGATTTTCGGGAAGACAAAAACTGCAAAAAAGGTTTAAAATTCGCAAATACTTTCAGCGCTTCGCGCCGAAATCAGTAATTGTGTGTTCTATATATTTTTATAATATCAGAAATCGCATTTTGAAAGGAAAAATGTCAATTTTTTCGCCGTTTTGAGACGATTATTAGTGATTTTTGCCCTACGAAATCCAGAAATTAGCTAAAATACGCTACGAAAGGTCGAACAACCCTGTTTTTGCCACACTAGAATCGCTTCTGTACCATATTATAGTTAGTACCGAAAAATTCGTGTCTACAAAATGTACAAAGGCTTTTAGGGACCATCTTTGTACATGTACAAACAGACCTTGTACAAAAATATACTGCAAACTCAGTTTACCCCTCCCAGAGCTTTCAACCGTGCGTGTGTACATTTGTATGTCATATGATGTACATATGCATTAGCTACATAATCCATAAAAATGTACCTCATATTCTTGTTCGCTTTCCGATTCTTCGTCCTCCCCTAAAAGAATTTTCCGCAGCATCGGTGATCCAGGCCGCCTGATAATCAGAGGTACCCATTGGGACTTTCTTCTTTATGCCACCTTTCTGACTTACCGAAGCAACTGAAAACAATATTTCAAACAAAACATGTAAAAATGAAATAAAATAAATTTTCTGCAGAACATTTTTAAATTCGGCTCTTTCTCAACACGTCGTGACATTGAAATTCTGAGCTTCGTTCGAGTTTAAACAAAAACTCGCTTTTTTAGCCTCATCATTCGTTTTTGCCGTTTTTAAACAAAAGTTGGGAAATGGGCCGAGTCAAAAAAAAAAAAACGGTCGGCTAGCTATCCATAAAATTGTAGGCTATAATCTGCAGCACCTAAAGATCGCTCAAAGAAAAATTTTTAATTTTTCCCTACGCTTATTTCCACATATATTTTTGAATACTTATCATATTTTTATTTCCATAAAAAATTCAAATTTTTTTCTTATTTTTACATAGTACATATAAAGGGAACGCACATGTTCGGTTATCATTCATTCACATCTCTATTCTATTCAACGATGTCATGCGTTATCGTCTCTTCCATGAAATTTGAAATCTAACTACATTATTCAAGATCACCCCAGAACATTCATCGATGTCGATTCATCGAATGAACTAAATTACAAACTTAGTTGATTAACTAAACTAGTTCGTTCATTAATTTATTCAATAATACGTATACATATTTATAAAACTAATTAATCTAATTCTTAAAAAACCAATTTGTTTATAAACAGTTTTTTAATTCGTACTGTCACTATCCCGCAATTCGTGCTCAGTGGGCCAAGTTTGCTCGCCTTGCATTGAATCGGGTATAACTTCCGAAGCTAAACTTTCCCTGCTGTTCGGATCGGCGACGAAACACGAAGACTTTTCGTCCAACATATTCGCATCGGCCAACTTATCCTAATCAACGGTTCATAAGAGGGTAGACGATACGTATTATAATGATAAAAATACCAGTAAAATATTATTTAAAAATATTAATAAAAAATAATAACATGATTATCAATAGTAGTGGTAATTACACGGACCTCAGTGGTTCAGTGGCCTTCGCTCTTGCCTGTGAACTCACTGGCCCTGGTTCGACTCCGCCTTGAGTCGAGTTTTTTCTCAGGTAGCCGGCTCTTGTTGGCCCACCCAATCAAACCTTCCACGGTGGTTGGTAAATGCTTAGCACAGGATATGTGCGATGGTAACAGCGATCTGTGTAGTCAAACCGGCCCCGTCGTGACCCAGACTTGGTCTAATTTCAGACGCGTTGGCCTAGAGCTTTGAATCGAGGGATAGGCACCCGCACCAACAGCACAGGTGAATCCAAGTAACTTCATGCTTAAGGGGATTCTACCATTTACCAGTAATAATATTAATAATAAAAAAGACATATTTTGCGATATTTTGCGTTACAGGCTGCGTACGTAATTTCATATTGCGCACATTTCACGCTTTACACGTTACATATGTTTGATAAAAATCAATAAATGCTGATTTACAGCTCCCATGCATATTTCAATATAATAACCAATTAATATACTCTTCTGTGAATGTTTAAAGGCCTGGGATCGTTGAGCAAATCGATTTGTTTCATTTGAAAGTCGCCCAATCCGGTGAGGTGAATGAGCTGATTGACGCTTAAACCACGACCCCTCAAATAACCGTACAATTTGACCGTACGTAAATCAGTGTCCTAAAAATAATACGTACGGTAAGACAGCGATACAATTGTATATTGAATGTTTGTACATACATTTAAACATTTAATTTGATTACTAATTAACTTTAAATATTTAATAACGATTTAGATACAATTCAACTTGACGAATGATTGAATAATACATCGATGACTATTCTGGGCATTGTAGAAATACGGGCAATAAAATCGAACAAAAATTTTAGGGGCCGAGCCGGCATTTTTAAAAATTTACCAAAGTGATTTGGATCAAAAACGACAGAAAAATGCAAATTTTTGATCAAAAGTCCAGGATAAACAATCTCAACCTTTAGTGAGTAGTTGGAGATTAGCGTCCATTCCACATATACGACCGTGTTGGGGTTCAGGCTAAACCTCGTATACAAATCCTTTCTTATTCTTGCAATTTTTATAATGCCAATAGAAATACAGATCGATGGGTTGTATATGTATAAAAAATTAAAATAAAAAAATTATAAAAATCTAAAGATGAGAAATTTGATTTTTTTTATTTTAAAAAAAATTTTGAAAATTATTAAAACTTTGGCCCTTTTTCAAAGATGAGAAATTGCGGCTCGAGCCCCAAAAATTTTGGCCATGCTCATGTGCGCACGATCCATTAGGGGTACATTAATAATAGTACCGCCTCTGTTTCATCCCATTCGCAGCTTTCCACTAGTAAATGAGGCCGATGTTTTTGCAAATTCAACGGCCTTTTCGCGCAACTTCCAATATGGCGTACGATGCTTAGTCCATCGGAATCGCATTCCAACTGGAATATTTTCGGTTCAAATGACCTGAAATACGAATGAAACGTTCTTAACTCGATCATTCTTATTAAAAAATCAACTAATTAATAAACTGTAAAGCGCAAAGTTTATTTGTATTCGGAAAAATGTACAAAGATTCTCCGGAATTGCCTTTTAGCCTACATGAGTACGTGTACGAAAATCAAAAATCTTTTCAAGAAAAAACTGTAAAAATGTCATAAAATTCTCGAAAAGTTTTTATAATAACGGATATTTCGCTTAAGATGATAGAACAGCCAAACGTTTCGGCGATTCGGGACGTACTGACATATTTTTGTATTATTCATCGTTAGAAACCCAGAAATGGGCTAAATTACACCGTCAAAGGTCGAAAAACCCAGTTTTATCACACAGAAAGCGTTACCGTAACAAATTATAGTACCACCTGAACTCAAAACTACATGTACAAACTGCGTAAGGACTTTTTTGGACACAAATGTAACAGGGGGTTCGGGGATATATACCTTACCTGAAGATGGACGCTTCCCCATCCATCAGAGTCAGAAAATTTTTGACCCCCTCCTATTTTTTGCAAAAACTTACATATGCTTTCTAAGCTGTTTTTATATGTTTTTTGCCCATTTTTGGTCATAAATTTGAGTATTAATTCACCCCCACCCCTTATCTAAAAATGGCTGGGGTGGGGCTCGCACCCCAAATGTCGAGCCGTATGCATGTGTACTTTTGGAGACCATCTTTATATAATAACAAAGGAATCCTTGTAGAAAAACACGTTTAAAAGACTGGTTAAAAATAACAGAAAGACTAAATGACTTTTAAAACCACTCTACAAAATTCAAAAAACAACTAATGACAATTGTTTATTAGTTTGTTTCTGATTTTTAGTGATATTTCGGTTCAAAAGTTAGAATTTTTTAACCAAATTTCGTTCAATGCATACACGTAACGAATCGAAATTTGGGGCAAGGGGTCCAGGCCATCTTCAGCGGGAGGAAAATAAATGACTTCTGGTTGTTGACCAAAAACGGCTAAAAAATGCCTAGAATGGCTAAAAAATTCGATGTTTTCCCAAAACGGAGGATGGGTCAAAAATTTTCTGGATTCGGGGGGGGACGGCGGTGGAGAACGACCGACTTTGAGTGAGGGGGATCCCCCATGCCCCCTCTTACATGTATGGTTCAATGTCATTAAATTTTTCTATAAATGCTTCCTGGCTACGATTTTAATTTCAATAATAAAAATAATGACCATTTTTCTAAATTTTTAGTCAAATAGCGCCGACACAGCTCCTTTCTTTTGCCTATTAATTGGCCGATCCCGTGAGCAACGTGTAAACAAGCTGGCAAACCCTGAGCCTTTAAACACGACATCAAAATGGATGCCTCATTGTCCAATTCACCGTCCGATGGCCAAATAAACACGACTGTATCGGCTACCTATACATTACAACAATGACACAATATAACAAAAATGTAAACTTTAAAACAATAGAACATATGCACATATGTGTATGTACATTACATATGTAAGTATGCACTTGTCAATAAACCATTCGTTCTTTACACTACCACTTATTGTTTAAATCGCCTAAGTTTGGTAAGGATTTATGTTTATATTTATGTACATTTATTTATATTTATTTTTACACTAACAAATAGGAAAGTTAAAATCCATGGCATGTATTATGGTTAGTATAATTCATTATGTACTTATTAATTTGTAGAAGAAATAATAATTCCAAAAATACGATATTTCTGGCCAAATCACTCGACAGTACTTACCTAAATTTACGTATTTTACATACATATATTGCGCAATTAAGCAGAAGAAATTCACCTTCATGCAATCAAGCACATCGTACAAAACAGCACGATTCGGGCAAACGAAAGAGAAGCGTTGTTTAAACCTAGCTACGCTGCAAATAAAACGATCGGCAGAGTGAGTATGAAAAGTGGAAGCAGGGTTTGGAAAAAATAATCGTAAAGTAAAGTACAATTCCTTCAATTCAAACTCAATTAACCTAAATCAACAGTGTAAAGTAAGAAAATGAAAACATTAGAGCAAGCTCGAAGCCGTATACGATATTTAAATTCTACGCATTTTAAAATAAAAGACTATTTTCATTAGAAAATCCTAAAAAAATAGCTGATGCAAACAGAGAAAATTCCAAGAAAAGGAAAAATGTGCAAGTGAGCATTATAAAACGAAAAAATTCAAATTTAAGAAATGGACGGCTTAAACAACAAAAGAAAGAAGTTCATGAATTTTGCACTCTTTACTCAAGCTGTGCTATCACACTGAAAATAAATAAACATATATGGAATCATAAAAAATTATTATATATGTACCGACATACTATATACATAACATGCTCACTAGCTCGAATATTTAAACTTAAAGTTTCTGAAATGCTAAGTCATAATGACAGCCAATTAATGCTTAGTAACAATCTCAACTAATGAAAATAGCTAAAAGTAGATTATTGAAGCAATAATTAATTTTTAGCAAAAAAATAAAGATTGATACTTATTAATCTTAAATTTGAAGCAGGATTTAATTTTGGAAGGCAGTCGAAAATCTTTTCGAAATTTTAACTGATTTAACTCCCAAAGCCTAATAAAATATTAACTTTAATCACCGGTTCCTTTTACAACAGAATTTCTAATTTAAATCTCAAGATTAATTAGGTATAAATCAGACAAATAAGGTAGGCAATGAGTATAACCACACCTGGGCGTAGGAGGGGGTTTGGGGAGTATGCCCCCCGAGAAACCAAAATACCCCCCCCCGAATTCAATTTTTGAAATTTTTGGTTTTTTTCCGCAATTTTTGATGTCAATGAATAGTGCTCAATGATAAACGTTGAAAAATGGTTTTTTTCACCATACCGCCATTTTAAGGCCATTTTTTGACCTTTGAAAAATCTTGCACCCCCAGAAATTTGGTGCCGCCCACCTATGAGTATAACTAATGTCACAGAAATTTTGAAAGCTAATCGACTTTGTTGCGTTAAAACCATCATTACTTCTTAAATACAATGCCGCGATCGCACAATGTAGCGTCGGCTCCTTCTCCAATCGACGATATTAGCGATTTGAGCACAGATTGTGAACTTACATCGTCACATAATGAAATAATAGCCTTAATATGTAAACCGGTCAAAATTATGAAATTTATTAAAAAGGATAGATTATTTTTGCCATAAGAGGGCAAGCTAAGAGCGGTTATAGAAGGTGAAATCCAGAAATAATGATATAGTCAGTATTCATAGTCATACATGAACTCAGGGGATTCCAGAGGTTTTCACCCTCCCGTCCCCCACCCAGGCAAGTAGCTAACCGTCCTATTTTGGGGGAGGCCAAGCCAAAAATAGCACAATATAATGTGTGAAAAGTCCTATTTTTCCGATTTTTCTGAATTTTGGAAGGGGGGTTCGAACCCTCACCCATTCACCCCCTCACCCAGAGATACGTGCCTGCCCCCACCAACGATTCGTGATTTTCCAAAAATTCGTAAGAAAGGTGCTATTTTAAGCGTTTTAGCTATCAAAAAAGTGAAAATTTTGGCGCTTCGCGCCATGTACTCGTACTCATTTTTTGGTTATATCTTGTTCCATTTATTCGAATTTTTTCATATTTTTTGAGTTTATGTTTTACATTCTAGAAGGACAGAGCGTGTCAGAAACGCCAAAAATAATGTTTTTAGACGCATATTCAGTTTTTGAGCCCAAAAAGGCACTTAAAAAATTTGTTGGTTTAACCCCTCCCGGAATTTCCATGCTGAGCTGTCTGATGGTTATAGCAAGCGTCTTCTACCACTTACATAAAACTATACAAACTTGCTACAGCCACTTAAATGCCTTTCTTGACCTCAGAAAATAATGAAATTGATTTTGAAATGCGCTTTATCTAACAAACTGCGAATGGTTGGCCATGTTTTATGTGGCCCAAAAAAGCTAAACAGCAATGCTTTTTCGGCCAAAATAGCTATATACACTATTTTTTTGTACGAGACAAAGATTTTGAGGCTCGAACAGAGATTTTCGGAGCCATCTTTGTACAATATACGAAGACTTTTTGGGGGCAAAGTAATAGTAATTTTAACGCTTTTTTTAGTATTCTTTTTAGCAAAATTTCAAAAAATTTTCGTCGCTTCGCGCAATTAAACATTCAATTTAGCTCCAAGCGCGGACATTAAACACTTCAAAATCTATCTCGTAGCATCTTTGTTCAGATTTAAGCATCTTTTACATCTATCTCTATTTTTTGTGATTTTATGCAGAAAAAAAGAATTATTAAACAACTTTGCACCGTTTTCTGCCGTTTAAAGATGAATTTCGCTTTTTATCTTTGCGTTGCATTAAATTCATAAGCAAATTGGTGTCTATTATGAGATTCAGTTAGCATATCGCAATCGCTTCATTTCTGATGTGTAATACAAGTTATTTTACTTTCAGGTCGAATTCTATGTGTAAATTCAACCCAAGATTCATTAAAATTTCGGCGCTTCGAGCCAAACTAATATAACCAGCTAAATTTATGACAAAGTGACACTTTTTGTGAAGCGGGCGGGTCACGGATAACAATCTAGTAGTTTGTAATTATGTGTATATTTAATAGTATATATATATATATATATATATATATATATATATATATATATATATATATATATATATATATATATATATATATATATATATATATATATATATATATATATATATATATATATATATATATATATATTATATGTACAAAAATTTGTTGCTCGTACAAAGACTTTTTCCGGTGATCTTTGTACATGTACAAAGAGGCTTGTATAAAAAAGCAGTGGCTATCCAGCTATAAGTTTTTTGAAGATCATGGGAGTAATATCCCTTCTCACCCCTCCTATGCCCATGTATATATGAATTGCAGCGAACTGACCAGATTAAGTGAAAATTTGAATATGTTACTAGTTTCCTTACATAATAAACTACAATTTTTCCCAGTAGCACTTTATGTTTCCCCAAAATTGCCTTATAGCGTTCGGCTACTCAAAATTTTAGGTAGGGCTTAGTGATCGACCGGGGCGACTTTTTTGGCCGGGGCCGGGGGCGGTACCGGGGCTGGAAACGAATCTCCCGGCTTCGGTTCCTGGGCCGGGGCCGGGGCCGGCCGGGTCAGACAAGGAAAATATTATTGCATGACACATACTTGGGGTGGGGGGCATAGGAAAGAAATAATGAGCGATTGCTCCATTCAGTAGTAAATGGCTTTTCATATCAAGTTTTTATTACTATTTATGTCACAAGAAACAAATTTAGTCTAGTGTTTCATTGTCTGAATCACCAATAAGGTCTATGTCGCTGCTATTAGCACACTCTGTATCATTCGAATCTTAGCTACGGCTACTGCTGCTGTAGCAATTGGATGCAATAGGTATTGGATGTAATAAATGAGACATCACACATTCCCATATGGGGGAGGGGCAGTGTTTTTTTTTGTACAAGGTCTGTTTGTACATGTACAAAGATGGTCCCCAAAAGTCTTTGTACATTTTGCACATGCAAATTTTTGTGTACTATAATATAGTACAGTAGCGATTTTAGTGTGGTAAAACAGGGTTTTCGATCTTAGGTAGTGTATTTTAGCTAATTTCTGGGTTTATGACGCTAAAAATTACTAAAAACTATCTGAAAACGGCGCGAAGCGCCGAAAAATATTGACATTTTTCCATTCTAAATGCAAATTCTGCCATTTTAAAGATATATAGGACAAATAATTTAATCAGTTCGGCGCGAAGCGCCGAAAATTATGGGAATTTTACACCTTTTTACAGTTTTTGTCTTCCTAAAAATCTTTGTACATTTTGTACACACAAAATTTTTGGGTACTATAATGTGGTACAGCAGCGATTTTAGTATCGTAAAAACAGAGTTCTTTGACTTTTCGTAGTGTGTTTTAGCTAATTTCTGGGTCTCTAAGGGTAAAAATCACTAAGAATCGTCTTAAAACGGCGCGAAGCGCCGAAAAATTTGACATTTTTACTTCTGAAATGCAATTTCTGCCATTATAAAGATATATAGAACACACAATTACTCATTTTCGGCGCGAAGCGCCGAAATTTTTTCGAATTATAGACCTTTTTTGCAATTTTTGTCTTCCCAAAATCTTTGTACATGTACAAAGACGGTCCCGAAAAGTCTTTGTACATCGGGAAAAATTCGCCGAATACAAAACCGTGGGGAGGGGTATTACCCCCTCAGGGTCCAAGACACAAGTCATTGTCAGACGATTTTTGGTGAAAACCTTTTGAATTTTTTGAACTTAATTTTTTAGTATGGCAAAAGTGTACCTAACTATTAGAATTTCACGAAGTGATACATTATTTTATTATGTGAGCTAGAGTAAATAGATAAACTATCACTATAAAACATGCATGTAATCGCTTAAAATTTTATGAGGTTCCCTCAGTATACCTACATGTAACGGCTGGAAATCTAGGGTAGGGGTCCCGCGCCATTTTTAGAAGGAGGGGGTTAGCGACTAGATCAAAAATGGTAAAAACACATAAAAATAGCCAAAAAGCACAGGCTTTCGCCAAAAAATGGGGGAGGGTGGTTAAATATTTTCTGACTTTCAAGGAAGTTCGGGGCTTCAAAGCGGAGATGGGGGATGGCCCAAATCCTCTGTCACATGTATATTCCTCGGCTATTTTCAGGGGAAGGGGGTAAGCGGCTCCATTTTTGCAGCCGCCTGCCTTCCCTAAACATTGCGTACCTATATACATACAAACGTATGCATCAGTATACATTAGATCAATCAATACGCCGTTTACGGCAGTCGCCTTCCCATGCTTTGTGCTTCTATCGCTTTACAACTTCATTCCTCAATTTCTCCCCTTCTAAATGGTTTCCGTCGATAATTTCTTTTGAATATCTTCCTTACAACTACTAATCTTTCGATAAATCCCCATTAATTTAAATTCTGTGACTTCTATCTATTCTAGAATTAAGCCAGCTAAAACAACTTGTACTACAAAAATGAGAAATATTACAAAAATTGTAATATGCGAATTAAATCTTGTAATAAGCAACACTGCGCTTAGAATGGAAAAATGGAAAAATGTCAAATATTTAGGAACCCAAAAATTAGCCAAATACACTACTAAAGGTCGGAAAACTATGTTCTACTACCACACTGAAATCGTTACTGTACCATATTAAAGTATACAAAAATTTGCATGTACAAAACAGTGTTTTTTGTATTCGCCAAAGATTTTTCCCGATGTACAAAGACCAGGACTATCTTTGTACATGTACAAAGATTTTTGAGAAGATAAAAACTGTAAGAAGGTATAAAAATTCCAAAAAATTTTTCGGCATTCCCCTCCGATATGAAAAATTGTTTGTCCTATACATCTTTTATATTGCAAAATTTAAATTTAGAATGCAGAAATGTCAAATTTTTAGGCGCTTCGCGCCGTTTTGAGACAATTTAGTAATTCTTGGCGTTAGAAACTCAGAAATTAGCTAAAATATACAATCAAAAGTCAAAAGACCCTGTTTTGCCACTAATTTTCTGGTCCTCCAATTTGGGATTTCACCCCTCCCTCAACTCTGGACCCTAGGAAACTATTTGAGACATATTTAGTTTATCGGATCGAACGCAATTCTGCAGCGTAGTTTATATTCGCCTATAATTAACCTCGGTCCTAATAACTATTACACAGGAAACGCGTTTTAAAGCACACGGTTCCCATTCAAATGAATTTAAAAGTGTTTTTTGTAGAAATAGTTTGTTAAAAACGTACAATTTCTAACTAGAAATAGAACGTATTTGTCAACTCTAAATCTTTTAGCCATAGCTATGAATGAATGAGTTATAAGTAGCATTTAGTTTAAATAAGTTAAGTGGAGGAATCGAAAATATGCAGATTTTCCTGAACATTCATTCATTAAAAGCTCATTTATACACAGTAGAAAACTTATGACAAGGACTAAGTAAGTATACATATGGTCTAATCAGTACAGTTCTCAAAATTAACACTTGCTCATTGATAAATAAGTGCCAGTATCACAGCCTGTACAAAATACGAATTACACTAAATTTTTCCCCGGCCCCGGCCATTTTTGACCTTGCCCCGGCCGGGGCCGGGGATGCTGAAAAATGGCCGGGGATTGCCGGGGCCGGGGCCGGGGCCCCGGTCGATCACTAGGGGTAATATACTCCCTCTCACCAATCCCCATGTCCTTGCGTGATTTTTGCCATTTACTGAAACATGGGTGACATCTCAAACGAATAATGTTTACCAAAAAAGGTATTTTTTCTTTCAATTTTTTTGATTGACGATATACCATATGTAAAGTTCCAGCCCCCCTCCCCCGACACAAATTTGCAGACAGCCGCATCGACCGAAAATTATAAGAGGCAATTCACCAAACATGATAAACATACCATTAAGATACTGGCATATCCATAATGAAAATAAAGGAGAAAAAATTCAATCGAGAACTTATTACCACTAAAAATGGAGGACTGCTTGATTCGCCGAGTCCGCGTTTTTTATTCAGAGTCTCTTCCCGCTTTAATGAGCGCAGCTGATTGGCTCTGTGCTTCCGTGCTATCCTGCTCAATTGCTTCTTGCTCTTCTTGGTTATTCCCTGGAGGGAACTTTTACCTATTCAAATAAAACTTTATTATACTGGTGAAAAACGGATAGTAAGAAAAAAGACTAACCTTTCGATTCTTTATCAATCTGACTCTTGCTTCTATGTCGGCCGGTCTTGTGAGATTTATTCTGTTGCTTCAGAGGGCCAGAGCGATGGCCAGCGTTTTTAACTTTCATTCAGGCAATTTGGCGTTAAGACTGATAGCGATTTGTTTATAATTAATATAAGACAAATAATGGAAGCCGACTGACTTTCTAATATGTGGAAAGATTACAGCAAAGTGGATAAAAAATAATAAATCAAAAGGCTTAATATTTTTGTTCAGAAATTGAGACAATCTTTGGGAAAATGGAAAAGTTGAGACTAACTTGATGAGAATGAAGTGGAAAAGGGACGAAAAGCAAAATCACTTTCACAGAACATCTACAGGTACAGTCTGCGTGACGGCATTGAAGATATCAACGGCTTATCAATATATCAAATGCGACAGTCAGTTAGCGGATTAGCACAGGGTGGAGCGCACTTATTCTCATATTCTCATCTCTAACAGAAGGATTTATGGACAGCTTAACGAGCGCAGTTTTTTGGATCGTTATTCTTATCATCGTTATACTTGCGACCTATTTTGGGCTTCGATATGGGATTTGTTGTCTAGCTTTTGAGTGGTCTTGCGGCTTGGTCGCTGTCTTATGTCGTTGCCTAGTGGCGATATGTTCCACGCGACAAAGACAACATATGCCACGTCGCAACTCAGGTACGGCTATGCACAACCCCAGAAATAGAGAAGATCGACCTATTGACTTACGAGTTCGTCATCCAATTTATTACGCCCATCACACTAATTCTAAGCTTAATTCAGACCCAATAGTATGGCTAACCTTAGATTATGGACTCAAATATGAAACTTTAATTGACACAGGTGCTGCAAAATTAATGATGGCTATCGCAAAATGCCAAAACAGCTACCATATGATGAAAATATTCAAATACTCGGAATTACGAGTCATGCTATGCGAGTGGAAGGAGCAGTTATTGAAAATTTTATCATAAACGGAAAGATTTTTCCGATTTTATCCTATGTGATGAAATGCTGCCCTCACCCACTCATTTTGGGGTGGGATGGCATGCTAAAAATATGTGAAAGCAGACCGTGCATTTTAATTGACATGGAAAATCGTTTAATTTCATTTGATGATGCTATTGTTCATTTTCTCAAGCGCAATGAACTCAAGTCTTACTTACAGCATCATGAACACGTTTTAGCGGAAGTAGCATGTCAACAAAGAAAAAAATTGAAAAAACAATCCACAGCTAGTTAATCAAGAACTAGCTCATTTACAAAGAAAAGAAGAAATACGTGCACAATTTCAATATGAAAAATCGCTTCAAAATGACTTTAATGATGAGATGGAGGAAATTCACGCGACTGCTCTGATGAGAGACACAGTCAAAATACCTCCTACATCCATATGTCTAGCGAATGTTTCATACAAAAATGCCATTGTTTACGATTCTGATTCCTGGATAAATATAAGTGCATATGACAAATTTCGCCGCTCTAATTCACTTTATATACCAAGCTATCGGCTAAAAATAACAAAAAGCAATCTTATGAGTCAGATACCAATTGTTAATGTGACCAATTAACCAGTGACGGTTTATGCAAACAGGAAAATCGCAACTCTGGTTAAAGTGGCGAAAAATAAGCATCAAACTCAGATAGAAGCAGAAAATATATCAGCAGAAAAAGAATTTTAAAAAGAAATAAGTGAGAAATTACAGCATATATTATCGCCAGAAGGTCAAAAATCATTAATATCAGTTTTGACCGAAAATCGCGAAATTTTTGGAATCGGATGCGCCTTAGGACGAACAAAAATAATTAAACATGGAATCGATACAGGAAATCATAGACCCGTTTCTCAACCACCCTACGGATTACCATTTGCTAAACGCCAAGTCGTTGAAGAACATATTAACCGTATGCTAAACGATGGAATCATACGTCCCTCAAAAAGTCCATGTAGTTCACCAATCGTTTTAGCTGACAAAAAAGATGGGACTAAGCGTTTCTGCTTTGAATACAGAAAATTAAATGAACTCACAACAAAAGACGCATACCCATTACCAAGAATCGACGATATTTTCGGACAATTAAAAGGAGCTAAAATTTTCACAACACTCGACCTCGAACAGGGGTACCATCAGATAGAATTAATTGAAACAGATTAACCAAAAACAGCTTTTAACAGTTAGCCTGTTCAACGGCCCAGCCACATTCCAACGAACAATGGAACGAGTGTTACATAACTTAAATTGGAAAAAATGCTCCGTTTACCTAGATGATATACTCATTTGTGGGAAAGACCTACCATTCCACCTAGAAGACCTACAAAATGTCTTTAATCGATTAAAAGAAGCTGGACTAACACTCAAGCTGAAAAAGTGCGAGTTTGCATTGCCGGAAGTTAATTATTTAGGACATATAATCGATCAAAATGGGCTAAAAGTCAACCCATCAGAAGTGGCTGCTATAGAAAAGATGTCAAGACCAACATCGGTTACTGAGCTTAAAAGCTTCCTAGGCTTAGTTAATTATTACTAGAGTTGCACACTTTGCAAATTTTACTACCCGGGTACCTGGCTATTTCATTACCCGGGTATACCCGGGTAGGACCTTAGATAAAAGAGAATGCAGTGAACTTCGTTTATTTACGGTTGACAGTGAGGTCTAGGGCAAAGTGATATTTAAGCAGTAAAATTATTGAAAAATTAATGCAAGATTAAATTGAATTAAGGCTTTAATCTGAAGAATTCGTATGCATTTAATTAAATTTAAGTCATTTTCATAATTCAAAGCAAAAAATTGTGAAGCAGGTTTTGTATCTTCACAGCGTCATTTAAACATTTGAAGCAGGAAAACACATTGACGAAAAGCAATTTTGAAATCAACCGGAAATGAAAATTTATTCAAAAACAAGTCAAAGTCTATCTGGAGCTGACTGCAGAGACGTAGTCAGAATTTTGGTTCGGGGGGCATAAACGTTTTCATGTAGAATTTACGGCCTTTCTATTGACAAACAGTTCGGAATTCATAAGTGGCGCAAAGTGCCAAGAAATTTAGTCATTTTTCAACCCTTAATAGTTTGTAGCTCTGTGAATACTAATAATCTGATAGAGCGGAAAATTACCAAATTTGTACAAAACAGTTTTGACAATTCAAGCTTCTAAGAAGAAAACAGCGAATTACTACCTTTGACTGAAGATATTCTGAGTGATACAGGCTTTTAACGCAATGCTGGAGCTTTACAAAAAGAAAGAACAGTAACTGGCGGCGCTATGCGCCGGAAAATTTTGACGTTTTTGCACATTAAACTCAATTTATACCGCTTAAAACATACAAAACAGACAAATTAATGCCGGCGCGAAACGCCGGAAATTTTTAGAAATTCCTAATCCTTTTACCTGGCTTGTTCTCCCTATAATCTCGTTGCACATGTACAACGAGATTTAATGGCTGCGGGACGTCTGAGGTGGCGAGCGGGATCCGGGGCAGAGTCCCGGAAAATTTTGTAAAAGAAAGTTTTAATGTTGAATAGTAACGTTAAAATTTTCGCAAAATCGGCCAAATCTCGGTTCGGAATCAAGCCCAAAAACACTTAAAATTGATTAATTCCTACATTGCACAAACTGATCTGAAATGCGCTTTTCGACCTCTGCTGAGTACATAGCGCAGCAACGGGTCGCTGCCAATAAGATATAGAAAGATGTATCCATGAAAATTTTGTCCTTACCCTTCTCAGGCCCATTTGTGGCCTTCTAATTAACAAAATGCAGTTCATAGAACAAGAAATGCGCAAAAACATAAGATTATCTGGCCATTCCTTCCAATTAAAATAGGATTATGTGTCCTTGTAAAGAAAGATAAACGAAGCAAAGAATAAACAAACTGGTACACAAAAGACAAACAAAGCAGAGAATAGACAAACTGGTTCACAATCATTTTCGCACTTTTACTATCATGCTCAACAAGCATGCGCAGTTTCATTCAACGAACAAATAGTGCATTAAATTACTAAAGTGATGTGGAGTGCTGGATTATTTTAGCTGAATCAGCTTTTAAATTTGTTGGATCTATATAGCAATAAATAATGACTCGGCGCGGAAAATTTTGAAGCTTTTGCCTTTTTGAACTTAGTTTTCTGGACATACATTATTGCAACAAAAAAATCAGCAATATTTCTGAAAAATTTCGGGGGGGCAGGTACCCCCAATGCCCCCTGGCTACGCCTATGGCTGACTGCATTTGGAACATCGATAGGCTTTGAACCAGGTCTAACTAAAACAGTTGCGCGCACGATGTGAATGAAAGTTGCAGTTTAAATTTATATAATGGTCACAGAAGTGAATGAATTATAAAAAAGCGTCGCTAACAGATAATTTCTTGTTTAAATTTGTTTGCAAGGAAGAATAAGAAGAATAAAGGCACAAATAAAATAATGTAACTAAAGAGCTGAATAATGGAATATGCCTAGACCGTATGCGCGATATATTTTAATAATAGGAAATATAAACAGACTCGCTTATTTAACATTTTACGGTTGATTATATCAAATCACATTTACATTGTGATTCAGTCGCACTTTAGAAACAATATGTTTCTAGCTTCCTAATTCAATTCTTAGCACATATATATTGCATAACTGCAGTGCAAATTTTCCAGTTTATATCAGGGGATTCGGGTACCCGGGTATACCCGGGTACTCGGATACTCGGGTACCCATTCGGGTACCCGAGTGCAGCTCTAATTATTACCGGCATTTATTCGAGATTTTGCATCCAAAACAGCAGCATTAAACAAGCTATTACGAAAAGGTCAAAAGTTTGAATGGACTCGAGAATGTGACAAAAACTTCAAGCAAATTAAAAATAATCTCGAAACAGCGACTACTCTCGCATTTCCAGATTATACGCAAGCATTCATAATACAAACTGATGCAAGTGGATACGGAGTGGGAGGAGTATTAGCTCATATTGCTGATGGTCAAGAAAAACCTATAGCATTTGTATCAAGAACTTTAACGAAAGCTGAGCGAACTACTCTACGATTGAGAAAGAGGCGCTGGCTATAGTATGGGCAATAAAACAATTCCGCCCGTATATCTATGGACACAAATTTACATTACTGACTGATCACGCACCAATAAGACTACTTAAAATTAGAGCTGTGCCGGGGCCGCCTTTTTTGCCGGGGCCGGGGCCGGGGCCGGGGCCTAGGCCCCGGTGCCGGGGCCGGGGCCGGGGCCGGGGCCGGGGCCTGGCCGGGGCCAATAATAGCGTGCTTTACCATGCTTATAGTACGACCCTGCCCTACCCCTTATATGTACCTATGCATAAATTCTTGCTTGTAGATATGCACGTCAAGCGTTAATATTTGTTGGGATTACAAGATATAACAGAACATGGGCATCGGGGGATCTAGACCCCCAGAATTGTTATTCTCCCCCCCAAAAAAAATCCGCTAGACCCCCCAGAATTTAATTTTCAGTAAGAATTTTTTCTGTTTTTCTGCTGTTTTTTGATGCTAATGGATAGCTCTCAGAGAAACGCGAGAAAACTGTGTTTTTTTCGCTCTACCATATGTTATCAGGCACTTTTTGACTTTGAAAAATTTTGGACCTTCTAGAATTTTTGAGCTGCCCATGTATGGATTTAACTCATCTGACTTGGATGCGTTCCTCAATGTGCTTTACTTTGCACTTTTTTAGGCTTATTATTCTATTTGTTCTGATAGACGTAGCTGTCTGCTACCAAGCAAGCTGGAAATGCTCGTCTATATGAATTGCAATTTAAAATATGTCAATTTTGATTATTAACTAGAAGTTTGCACCAATCTGACATAGTGAAATAAAGATTTGAATTAGCAAGATCTGTGGTTTGCTTGAAATTGAGTTTGAAGGTAAATCTGCCCAAAACATTATCTAGTTTCTACATTATAATCGACTCTAACATTGGCCCCGGCCCCGGTGCCGGGGCCAGCCTGGCCCCGGCCCGGGGCCGGGGCCTAGGCCCCGGCGCCGGGGCCGGGGCCGGGGCCTGGCCCCGGCACAGCTCTACTTAAAATCCATGATGTCGCCTCTCCACGCTTGGTTCGATGGGTAATCTCCCTACAGGAATATGATTTTAAAATTATATATCGAAGGGGCAAGGAAAACGAAAATGCAGACGCGTTGTCACGGTTACCAATGAGTCCAGAAGCGATTAGCAAAATAATAGACTCGGTTGATCCAAGCACAAAATCAGTAAAACACAGATCAACCGAACACAAATATTTACGAAGCTCATCAGCAGAACATAAATGCTTACAAAACGTATTAGTGGAACGCAAAGGCTTACGAAGTTTATCAGTACCTAGAGAGAAATATGGACCGCCCAATTCAAAAAAATTAATGTTATAAATATAGCAAATGATTTAGCAAGAGATTGGACATTAGCGCAACGTAAGGACACATTCCTAGGTCCAATTTATCGATTATTTTAGACTGACCGTGAAACAGATGGCTTAGATGCAGAAAAACTAAAAGCAGCTGAGAATAACATATTAGATAACGGCTTACTTAAATATCTTCCAGACGTAAAAAAAGACCGAGAGTGGCAGTACCTAGGCGACGAGTGCGAGAATAATTAGACACAATGCACAAAGATGCTCTCGCTGAGCACCTCAGTTTTGCAAGAACACTCGATAAGGTCCGTGAACGATTTCACTGGCCACGAATGCGAACTGACATCTGGGAATATTGCAAGCAGTGCCTACCTTGCCAAAGACGGAAGCCAAACAATCAACGCTCTCACGCCCAACCCATGAAACCTGTACCGGTTGGACAAATTTTTGATTGCTGGGTTGTTGACACGATGGGTCCCCTTCCTATTACACCCAGAGACAACCGACACATCATATTCATCGACCAATTCACTAAGTGGGCCGAAGCTGCGGCCATTCCGGACATCCGAGCAGAGACAGTCGCTCGAGTATCAATGGATCGGATCATTAGTCGTTTCGGCGAGCCAAAAGAGATTCTCTCTGATAGGGAAAACCATTTATGGCCGAAGTATTTCAGCAAGTCTGTCAATTGTGCAAAGTTCGACATATTAACTCGTCGGCATATCATCCGCAGACGAACGGTTTAGTTTAACGCTTCAATAGAACGCTAGAAATTATGCTAACCATGTACAGTTCTTGTCACGGAAATTGCAAACGCAGCGCCGCTGTGATCTACTACGATTGACCAACTACAGTAGAACGTAAGCGTCCATATCATGGTCTTCAACGCCCCGTCGCTGACGATGCAGACTCGCTGAGCGACGCCAGCGTTGAACTTTAGACTCAAAAGTACATGTTTGAGTTACTGATTAAAAAGGATACCTATTGATTAAGAAGACTAAAATCATCCGCCCGAATTCCTGAAACGTTACCAAAAATTATATAATCTTACAGACCTGAAAAGTTGCCCGAAAAATGATTAAAAGTCCTTTTAACAATAAATTATCAGTGAATACCGTCCAATAATAATATGAATGATCGGACACAGCGCTATCGCCATGCCGTGGCAAACATTATTAAAAAGGCACGGGCCGCGGACGATTTTTTCTACAATTTCTTAGCTACAGTATCTGCTTCATTTTCCTTAACTTTTCCGCCGATACAACCTAGCTTTAGAGTGACGACAAAATTTACACTCAGGCCTCAAACTACTTTGCCTACAACTCAGAGGATAGAACTTCATATTTAAAGGGGAGAGAAAATGTAACAGACATAGCCCGGGCAATCGATAAGCAACCGCCCACTCAATGGTGATAATGCAATATGACTTCCGCCTTACAGTAATAGGTACCAGTTGGCTTGTAAACAACCGGCCCTTTGTTGTATACGTAACTATGTACCTATATATAAACAGGATTCATACAGTAAAATGGGTTACTGTAGACATGTAGTCGTCACACTTTCCCAGAAGCTCGTTTCGCTGTTATGGACGTGCTTTCCTGTCAGCTCGTTTCGCTGTTAAGACTTGCTTTCCCAACAGCACGTTTCGCTGTTATTGTAAATGTAGGGGTTCGCACTGCGCCTACGAAGTCGACGCAGATACGGACCGGCCTGACATTTGCCTTCGGGATTTACTTACGTAAGTACCTAAGCTGCTCTTAGCGCTGGTCCCGATCGCGTAGTCAATAACAACTTCGATCTTCTGGACCCTTGTAGACCTACGGCTTCGACTCCCTCAGTCCTAATATTGCTGACTGCGCTTTCGTCGGGAGTCTTAGCAGCTACGCCCTAGATCATAGAGTACCTACCTAAACCCCGGAAGTGCCGCGAGGTCAGTTGACCTATCTCATCCCTGCTCAAGTTGATAAATTAACTTGTTTTCAAAGTTTACACTTGATTCGAAATGTTTTGGTTCCTAATGTAAGTAGAACAATGAAATTTGAAAACAACACCAACGAGCTCTAAGCTGATCAATCATCATAAATAATTAAATAAGATTTCTAGCTAATTTTCGGGTTGATAAAAGAATATTGAATTTTGAGTAAATACACAATCAAAAATATTCATCTTTCCTCTCCACCAAAATCAAAGAAACCCTCGACGTAGGGATAGCCGGCCTTCCACACCCTCGGTATAGATAACCCCTGGGTTGGTTTTATATTTTATTCAGATATGTACACTCGGCGGATGCCGGAAAGCAAAAACAAAAGTCACTAACGATAAAATAAAACAAACGACGACTTCGTCAAAACTCAACTACTAACATACCATCACGGGATCAATACAGTAAAACGAAAGTTTAAGTCAAATTAACATTAGACAAAATAACTTTTAATTCAAATCGAAGCTTCTAGAATACGACAAGCGGTAATCAAGTAAAACAATTACTATTATCATATACTTAATTCTGTTTTACCGAACAGGTATCTAAAAGATTTTGTAATAAAAATTAGGGATTTATATGAGAATGGAAGGCATAGCAACGAGCTCACCCATCCGCAGATGTCAACTCGCAATTGGCTATGTTAACCGATACAATACCAAGCTGTTGTCGAAGGCCTGTGCGAACTAATGGAACGAGTTCGCACCGTATAACTCTCGCAGTTACATTATGGATGTGCTTTCCTGTCAGCTCATTTTGCGGCTCGGGCGCGCTAATTATAGATTTTGCGTTTCTTTTGCGCTTTAACCCGTCGAGATGGCGTTTCATCTCCAGGTTGAATAGCGCGAAGTTTTTGGTAATTGAGCACTGGTTCGGCTCGCGCAAGCGACCGAATGCTGCACAGTGGCGGGTCTTCGGACCTGCCCGGTTTTTAGGCTTCTCAATTACAACTGTATGCCATTGTACAGTCGCATTACAAAATCAAAATTTTTAACAACTTTTGCAGCCTGATTCTTGCGGAAAAATTTAAAGAAAACGGCAAAGTTAAATGAAACAGACTTTACCTATGTAGTACCTACATATGTAAGTATGTAAGAGTCTCACAAAACTGGGCAGACCTGAAGGTCCGCCACTGATCAGTGTTCGGTTGCTTTCGCGAGCCGAACCAGCGCTCAAACAAAAACGAGATCGGCTGAGTTTCATGCCCACCCAAAGCATAAACTCACAGGTTAACACCCGACTGCAGCGCCGTTGAAAAGGCGGCGTGCAATACCGCTCAAATGCAACACCAAGAGAACAACACATGTGCTCGATCGATTGGTGAGCATAATTGCCTGGTGAGCGTGGTAGGCATACCAATAGCCCGTCTTAGCTCGTCATTGGCTTGCCTGGTGAGCATGGTAGGCATGCCGCTATAGCCCGTCTTTGCTCGTCATCGGCTTCAATGCCTGTTGGAGTATTGTAACTACGAGAGTTACGCGGTTTGGCGAACTTGCCTTAGCAGGTCGCGGTAGCTACTCAAATAGCCAATACTAGTAGCTATCAACGATAGTGCACTGTGGGCTATGCCTTCGGTCTTCCCACTTAATCCCTAATTTTTATTACAAAATTCTATTAGATACTTGTCGGGTAAACCAGAGTTACGTATATGCTAACATCAGTAATTTGCTTTGTAAGAGTTATTGAATGTACGATTTCATTGCATTATTATGATCATTTTAGTAAAACGCGATATATTGTATTATTTTACGTTCAGTTCTATTTTTTGTGAGCGTCGATGGACGCCAACGTTCGTGTTCCATATTAGTTTTTACATAACCTATAATATCGTTCAGTTCTATTTTTTGTGAGCGTCGATGGACGCCAATTGAGACATGTAAATTTGGCATTTATGAATTGGTCGATTTTAGTGAGTTTGTTGTATTATATGGCAGTGTATGATTTTTTCCTAAATATATTGGTCGCCTTTACATCGTCGAGGACTTCTATTAATAGTGGAAAGGAATGGTGAATACTGTTTAATTATTTATTTCGCTCAAAATTCAATAATCTTTTCTCAACTCTAAAATTAGCCAAAAACTTTATTTAATTATTTATGATGATTGACCAGATGAGAGCTCGCTGTTGCTGTATTTAAGGTCTAGAGTGCTGCACTGATTAGGAACCAAAAGCATTTCAAGACAAGTGTAAACTAAGAAAATAAGTTAATTTATCAACTTGAGCTGGGGTGAGATAGGTCAACTGACCTGGCGGCATTCCGGGATTTAGGTAGGTACGAGTGTTAGGATTTAGGGCGTAGCTGCTGAGACTCCCGACGAAAAGCGGTCAGCAATATTAGGACTGAGGGAGTCGGAAGCCGTAGGTCTACAAGGGTCCAGAAAATCGAAGTTGTTATTTGACTACGCGATTGGGACCAGCGCTAAGAGCAGATTTAGGTACCTAAGTAAATCCCGAAGGTGAATACATACATCCGTTTCTATGTTGATTTTGTAGACATAGAGCGGATCCTCATTGTATTTATACTGGAGGTCCCTGTATTTATATTCAGTATATTTATCCTTTGTATTTATACTGGAAGTTTCCCCCTTCGAGGTTGCTAGCTACAACCGAACTGGTCAGTCATCTTAAAAATAATTTAAATACCCAAAAATCAATATTTTTGGCTATCTAAACTATGTGTAACGTTTCGTTCACCTCTGTTATTGTGTCGACCGTGTTCGTGGCAGTGCGCATTTAGGTAAGCGTTCGTGGCAAAGCTTTTGTATATCCTGGCAAAGTCGTTCATATTCTTCCATTTCCGTCGACCCTCTGGCGACGAAGGTATTGAGGACACTATTATTTTTCCATTTCCGTCGACCCTCTGGCGACGACAACTTTCCATTTCCGTCGACCCTCAGGCGACGATTTCTCATCATTTTCCCTCGACGATATATTTTGCCACATAGGTTTTTTGCCTACATGTGATCTAAGCTCGCATGCTGTACGCTGCTCACACTTAGTCTTACAAATATCTTTTGATTTTCACGTTAGTTACAGCTTACCAAGTGTAAGTGAATACTATATACGTGAAGATACCTTTTTCGATCTCAAAAAACGGTTAAATTCGAAACATTTTTCGCAGAATTCCGAATTGGTCAAATTTCTTTTACCAAACATTACATTTTTAGACGTTTTCATACCTAAAAATGGCTGGTAAGAAAACTTTAAAAACGTCTCCGGTGAAGAAAAAGCCTTTGACTCCTTCTAATTTGGTTTGCCAACAAAAAACCGTACTTGCTGACTCTAATTCGAGTACAAATAATGACAAATTACCCTCGTCATTACATGCTTCGCGTGTTTCACATTCTGACGACGAGTATATACTTAACAATGCGCGATCGATCATTAATAATTATGCTAACCCTGTTAGAGATAATTTACATAATGATACGATCATCGATAATGCGCACACCCTTAATAAGTCAAATAACCAGGACCCTGGTTCTGAGCCGCATAAATTAGCCTCTGATGAAGAGTGCAATAATGGCTTAAGCATAAAAACCGAAAATAATTGCACCGAGCCTATTGTTACTAATCTTAGGTAGCGCGTTAGCGCGTACCTATAATATACTTGGGTACCCCCAACACCTGTGCACCCCCTACAGCTATAACGGGACATTTCTGGAAGGTGCGGTTTTTTTTAAAAGAAAGATAATAAAAAAATTCGCTGCCCGTGTTTTTTTGTTTTTCTTGAAACTCAAAACTGACTGTGTAAAGAAGGTGTAAAGTTTTTGTGTAACGTTATAACATAGGACAAATTTTGGGACCTTTTTACTGCGGCATGTGGACAACTGAGTATTGATGACTTGAAGGACTGAACAGGATAGGATAATAGAGGGATGAATTCTACAGATGACACTTTTTTTGTTTTTTGAAATTCGCATTAGTTATCGAATGGCAGTGTAAAGAGTGCGAAAATCTGGGGGTGAAAAAGCACTTTTTGGTCGAGTTTTCAACCTGCCTATGTCCGATACTAACTCCGGTTATGAGTTTTTTAAGATGTTTTCTGACAGAAATGTAGAGCGGATCAAGGGCTACATTCTGCATATAAGCAAAGTCTTCTATGCTCTATGGTGAGTTAGATCCTGGGGTTTAAAGTTTACACTCTAGTTGATGGTGTAAAAAACGGATTTTAACTAAGATTTCTCTGCCAAATTTTTCCGCTTATGAGTCAGTGTAAATCGAAGACAGCATTAATAAAGTGCCTCTCAGGGGCTAAACATCGCAGCAAACTGCATTTAAAAAAACGCAATATTGAGTTATTTATGGGGGTGTAAAGTTCGAAATCAGAGGTAAAAAATGGGCGAAAAAACACGTTTTTTCCGAAGTTTGATTGATAAATCATACCAAATAATTTTTGCAACAGAATTTTGGCACACAGGAATGTACTACGATTTAAAAGCTACAAATTGTACCAAACCGAATTTCTTTAAACTCAATGGGGAGTTCGGTACGGAATTTTGAAGTTTACAGTGTTCTAAATGATGGAAAATACGTTTTTGTTGCGTTTTTTGTTCGCCACTTTCTCCGTCCAGAAGTCGGGATAAGTCTAATAGAATAAAAATAAAGTGCTTTATATCGGGTGCATGTCAAAGCAAATTGTCAATACATTAATATTTAGCGAATGTAAAGTCAAAAATTTGGAGTTTAAAATGCGTTTCTGTCTTGTTTTTTTTGCCTGCTTCTCCGGTTACGAGTCAGGGACACGTTTATCATGTCTAGAAATGGACCAGGAACCAAATTTGTTATGCCAGTCTGGCGCATATGTTTACACTCTACGGTGTTGTAAAGTAGTTTACACCAATTGTTAGTTTGCCCATAGAACATTATGTAGACTTAATTTTTTCATAAATATTAATCGTAATATCGGAACAATATCAAAATTACGAATCTGACTAAAATCTTCTTTACACTAGGTGTTTACATGAAGTTTACACTACATATGTATTTATCTTCGTTTTTAAGCATTCCAGAAACCTAATCTTTTCCTGGAGTCTAGAAGTTTTCAAAGGATCAAATGTGAGACGTCACGTAGGTGCGTTTGTTTACATCCAACAGTGATGTAAAGTAGTTTACACTCATTGTTTATATGTCCTCAGACCATTGTAGAGACATAATTTTTTCATGAATGTTGATCATAATATCCGAGTAATTTTTTACACTGCATGTTAGCCTTTGTTCTAGAGCATTGCAAAAACCGAAATTTTTTCCTGAGATATAAAAATTTACAGGGAATGAAATATATACGTCAGTTGGACGCGCTTGCTTACACTCAGCAGTATTGCAAATTGGTTTAAACCTAATGTTTATTGTCTTTAAAACATTATGGAGACTTATTTTTCCATAAATGTTGAAAGTAATATCGGAGCAATATCAAAATTACGAATCCGACTAAAATATTCTTTACGCTATGTGTTTGTGTAAAGTTTACATTACGTGTTAACCTTAATTCGATAGACTTGCAGAGACTTTGTAACTGAAGTCAAGAAATTTTCTAGGATTCATATGTGAGACATCAATTAAGTGAGTTTGTTTACCCTCAAAAGTAATCTGAAGTGATTTAAAAATTATGTTCAAGTGTCCTTAGATCATTGAAGAGATGTAATTTTGTCTTAAATGGGCTGCATTAAAGTTAAATCCTTCTTAGCCGTGTTTATAATATGTTTCACAAAATCTTGCACATGGAGAGCTATCGTTTAATTGATGTAAATTGCCTGCAAAAGTGGTTCAAAATGAACCAGCAATCACACTACTGTGCACAGAAGTCGACAAAGATATGCAGCTTTATTGTAATCATGTACATTAATAAGCCGTAAACTGTTAGTATTCTCTACACCTTGTAGTTGTGTAAAGTTTGCACTATTCATTTGTTGTTAATATGTAGTCTATACTACAAATTTATTTTACTACCAAATCAAAGCGTTAGTGTTCCTTACATTTGATATTTGCGTGAAGTTTTTGAATTTTTGCCGAAAAACTTTGTCTTCTAATTTACCAACATCCCGCCTTTTCCATTTTCTTAAAGTTTAAAATCTTTTATAATTCTCTTAATAATTTAATGGTAGGTTTTAACTTTAAGTTTCTCTTGGTTTACAACTCTCGCTTTGCAAGCTCATTTTTCAAAACTTTTTCATAGTGATCAGATTAGTCGCGTTTAGTTTGGAATTGGTGGACGGTCGTTATTTTATTACTCGGCTTAAATAAACCAAGTGACTATCTTTTGATTATTTTCTTTATCGCAAATTCAAACACCCTATTTTCAATTTGAAAATTGACTTAATTTTCAATTTGAAAATTGATCCAATTTTCAATTTGAAAATTGAAAATTGGGTGTTTTCAATTTCAAAAGTCACAACACATTGTGCTTGTGTATTGATTGAGTGAGGATTTGCAATGTGAATTCATTGGTTAAATATTTGTGCTTGATTATAAGTGAACTGCACACATTAAGAAGAAATA
This sequence comes from Mermis nigrescens, assembly GCA_036768485.1. Taxonomy (NCBI): domain Eukaryota; kingdom Metazoa; phylum Nematoda; class Enoplea; order Mermithida; family Mermithidae; genus Mermis; species Mermis nigrescens. The sequence goes on along the minus strand of JAVLUZ010000261.1, from coordinate 951 downwards.
ACTTAATGGAGTTTCAATTTGAAAATGGATGGTGTCAATAAGGTTGTCTTGTTTAAAAAGGATAATGCTGATGTTAAGAACAATATTGTTTTCCGCGTTCTTGGACTGTTGTCATTATTGTGGCATGTTACTGATTGTGTTTACTGACTGATGTACTGAAATCACGCTAATTAAAAGTAGTGTACTAGCAAAGAAAAATGCTCCGATGGAACAAAAAAGATGAATATACTTGGAATTGTGGATTATTATGGATGTAAAAGGAGGGGACTAGGAAAAATCTACCTAAAGTCGGAAAATCTGCTAAAAATCACACTTTCTCTAAGCAACGCAAAAAATCGATGTATATTCTGCGGCCTCTAATAAAGTGTCTTTTTTAAATAATGTTCAAAGTTTCAGATAAGAGTGTATAAACGAAATCTATCAAGGTTGCTTTTTTAAATTGCTGGCACTTGATTGATAGAAAACTAAGAGGTATTGTATTTAAAGTTGTTTTATTTTGTTATGAGCATTATAGCAAGCAAAGCAGGAGCCGATTGATTAGTGCACACAATCGTTTCGGGCATGCTAGTGTATCTACATTTAGTCTGTTTCAAGTCAACTTACGCGTTTCCTACTGTTTTAAACCAACCATGTCTTCAATTGTCTTCGATGTTTGCTATTTCATTCAATTGGCTTGGAAGACTGTTAGTTTACTTAATATCATTTCCCATAGCTACTGCATAGCTAACGTGCTGCTGTTTCAATCATTGTTATGGTTGAATATTTATTTTAATGTGTTGGCCGCAGAATATACATCGATTTTTTGCGTTGCTTAGAGAAAGTGTGATTTTTAGCAGATTTTCCGACTTTAGGTAGATTTTTCCTAGTCCCCTCCTTTATACATCCATAATAATCCACAATTCCAAGTATATTCATCTTTTTTGTTCCATCGGAGCATTTTTCTTTGCTAGT